>CM076571.1:142306390-142590374 GCA_034641835.2 Pinus albicaulis
GCCCTATGATTTGAACCCTCCGTAGTATGTGTGTCGAATGTTCTTGGCCCAGGAGATCTACGCAAACATCACATTCCCTTTGGATGGATATGGAGAAGTGGTGGAAGCGTACTACAGAAGAATGGGTTCACTTGTTTATTCATGCCTTGGGACCAATTCCCACTGCATGGTACCTAGATTCGGAGCTACATCAACGCACCCGCTAGTGGGAAACCTTAAAGGATGAATTTTTGGGGACATTCGGGTTAACAGGAGGATCAGAGGCAGTTGATGAAGATTTTTAGGATATCGACACCTTTGAATTTGGTGAATCCATCCCCTATGCAACATGCAAAATACCTACATGGGAAACACAGATGCAGGATATTGTCAACACCTGCAATATCACCATAGAAGAGTGTGGTGAAGATCCGTGCAATGTCTCGATCCCAGAATCAGAGGGGGAACGCGCAGTAACAGGACCTCTGTTACACACTGTGGATGTTATGAAACCTTTGAAGTTGCGAGAAGTTAACATTGGTACGGAAGAGAAACCCAAGTTGGCTAAAATTGGGGACTACTGGGATGGTGAGACAGTAGGCAAGATTGCATAACTGCTCACGGAGTATCAAGACTTATTTCTGACAAAGTTTTCGGAGCTTAAGGGGATCACGGGGGATTTAGGGGTTATGCACATCACTCTGAAACTAGATGCGTGCTCTGTAAAGCAGCTCCCTTATCGACTAAACCCTAAGTATAAATATAAGGTTAGGGAAAAAATGGATAAAATGCTCGCCGCAGGTATCATCGCACCGGTCGAATAGTCAGACTGGGTGAGTCCTATGGTGGTTTAGGAAAAGAAGACGAAGGGGGAATCCGCATATATGTAGATTTTCACAAGTTGAATGATGCATGCATACATGATCCTTTTCCTACACCGTTCTTCGATGAGATCCTGGATAGCGTAGGAGGCCAGGAGGTGTATTCCTTCACCGATGGGTTCTTAGGGTACCATCAGATCATAATCGCACTAGAAGAACGCAGCAAAACTACATTTTCCACTGAATGGGGATCCTTTCAGTATACAGTCATGTTGTTTGGGCTTAAAAATGCTCCTTTCCTCTTCTCACAGGTAGTAGTCGTCGTCTTCAAAGAGTTTATTCATAAATTTCTCGAGGTATACTTTGATGATTGGACTGTCTTTGGCTTAGTAAAGATGCATGTTTCGAACTTGCGCATGATGTTGGATGCCTGTCGGAAGCACCAGATTTCCCTGAATATCAAAAAATGTATCTTTTGTGTGCCCTTCGAAATCTTGCTTGGACATATAGTTTGCCGACAAGGGCTAATGGTGGACCCTGCGAAAGTTTCTGTGATCATCAATTTGGCAGTCCGTACGACTGAGAAGTATCTGTGTTCGATCCTCAGACATACGGGCTATTACAGAAAGTTCATTCAAGAATACACACTGATCACAACCCCTCTGGAAAAACTACTTAAGAAGGATGTTTCATTATTTTGGGATGATGAGTGTCAAAATAGCTTTGAGCTCCTCAAGGAAAAGATGATCTCTGCGCCTATCCTTATTTTCCCTGATTGGGTGAAGGTATTTCATGTCCACATTGATGTTTCCAGAATCACCCTAAGAGCGGTCCTTACACAGCCTGGTGAGGGAGACATTGATCACCCAATTGCATTTTCTAGTCGAAAACTCTTGGGTGCAGAGCGCAACTATGCCACCACGGAGCAGGAGGGATTGGCGATGGTCTATGCATTACAGAAGTATCAGCATTACCTATTAGGGGGACACTTCAAAATGTTTACAGATCATTCGGCTTTGAAGTACCTATTGAATAAGCCTGTGTTGGGGGGGGGGGGAATATGTCGATGGCTTCTGTTGTTCCAGGAGTATGACTTTGAAATCATTGTCAAACCAGGGAGGTTGAATGCTCAGCTCGATCACTTGTCCCGAATTGAGACTGGCGAGGAACCAAATAACCTGGAGGGAGGATTGCCTAATGCGTAACTGTCTTCTATTAAGGTATTCGATGCACACTTTGCCGACATTATTCAGTTCCTGACTATAGGCACCCGCAGGGTATTCGGTGCAACAGAAGAAAGAATTGGTAACCCGCGCTGCGGATTTTACCATCATTGCAGGTCACCTCTATAATATGGGAGTAGATAGAGTGCTGTGAAGGTATGTTTTAGAACATTCTGGCTTGCTATCTTGGGAGAAGCCCACGATGGGGTGGCAGGAGGTCACTACGCAGGAAACGCCAAAACACGAAAGGTCTTAAGAGCTGGATTATGGTGACCTACCCTGCATAATGACTCTCATGACTATTGTAAGGCCTGTGATACATGCCAACACACCGGAAGGCTGTCCCGCAGAGATGAGATGCTCCTCCAACTGCAAATGGCCCTGCAGAATTTGACAAGTGGGTCATATATTTTGTTCAACCTATCAACCCCCTCGGAAAGAAGATAGGTGCACGTTACATTATAACTGCAACTGATCCAGGTTTGGAGGTTTAAGTTTTTCCAACAAATGCCTATACTACTGCTCCTTTCAGTAGTGACCTGCTTGTGCAGACCAAAGTCTCACCCGAAGCAATATGGGAGGGTGCTGGAACCAAGTTTCCGCACCCTGAGAGAGAGTAGGTAGGTCAAGAAGAGCTGCATTCCTAGTTTATCAAGCTTCACATTTAAGAGATCTAGTTACAGGCTTATATCACAAAGCTCAGATCTAATAATTACCTTCGCATCCACGTGCGTAATATCAATCTATTAGTATAGCAACTATAATCGCAGCATTTAACATATCATAGATTCATATAATAGAAACAAATGTACTTTCGTAGCTATCAAACAGATACTTTCATAGCTTAATCATATAACCTAAGTTTCATAAATCATAATAGAACAGACCCAGATCACATCAGATATCAATAGTACTTTGCATATATATTAATACCAGAATCTTCTTACAATCCTAAAATACCGCCTACGCACACAACCAGAAGGGTCTGCACACAGCAGGACTGAGGAGCTCCGCGCACATAGTTGGCAAGAGTCCTTCCCCAAAAACTGAACAATAGATCTAACAATTCATGCTTAACATCAATCTCAATTATTTCCTACCTATGACTCAAAAAGGTTCATCTATTTATACTGATTTAGCCTACGCATCCAATGGTCTGCAAACTGTGGTTTGCAGACTCTTGGTCTACCCTTGACCTGTTACAATGAATTATGGGCTTTGACCCACCCCAAAACCCTTGCATTAGACTAAATATTACAAAAAATATACAAAATTGGACAAAATTTGTAGCTTTAGGAGACCTTGTTCCAACGGAGAGCTCGAGGGTGTCATCGGCCCAAGGCTTGAGGTGGTCACTGAGAACCTTATTTTATGGTGGAGCTATTCAATGTCATCTCTAAGTGTGTGGTTGGTACGTAGTCGTGTCAGGCGCTGAACTGGAACCAAAGTGGACTTAGTAGCTTCGAGCTATTCAAACTCTTCCTCCTTCTGGCGCAGCTCTTGAGTAAACTCATAGAGGAGAGGGTCGCGTTGTAACTTGGACCATAACTGCATAGATGTCTCGAAAAACTCCGTGTCTTGAAAAATATAAGCAGTAATAGTATTGGTGGCCTCTGTGACCAGCACCGCTTGCTAGGCTCTTACCTCAGGGGGCATTTCTAGCTGCAATTTGGCCTATAAGGCAGTAATCTGTTGTTCCATCTCTATCTTCACCATCTGAATTTCAATTCGTGAAGCCCTTAGCACTACAACAAGCCCCTAAATATTTTCCTGGGGGGGTAGCAGAAGCTGGGATATCCTCAGTTACATCTTCCTAGAGCCTAATGATTAGGTGTTCCAACTCAGTCTGCTACGTGGTGGCAAGGGTGCATGTAGCCTACTCTTAGGACACCTCGGTGGTTTTCTCCACAATTGTTTGCTCAGTTGTACTAAGCTGCTAGTGCACCTGGCATCTCTATGTTGAATCTCCTCGAAAAGGGATGCATGGAGGACCTACAGTGGCTCATGCGGCAATCGGGCTAAATCCAATTGTACCTTTGCGCAGGCCTGGACTTGCGCTCCTAAGGTAGGTGGGCTCAAGATGAATGTTGCACCTAGCAGAGGGCAGAGGTGGCTTTCCGTTTTGATGATAAATTCACTGCTTGTAATTGGGGGTAGCCTTGTCTGAATCATACTTGTCTGCAGGGTGTCAGTTTTGAGCTACAAATCTCGGAGCTCAGACTAGAATGTAGCGACCGTGGCCTTCTGTTGCTCTTCCAAAGCCAGCCATTTATCCTCTGATGCAAGGGTGACTGCATTTGCGATATGCTCCAGGTCTTCCTCTGTCAGAGTAATTTCAGTCTCTCGACCCGGCCTTGTAGCTTGTCATTTCTTTCTTTGGATTTTAATAGGGTCACCAGTCTGTTTCATACCTCGAGGGGAGTCAGTACCCTCCGCATCCAGACCCTCTACGCCCAGATCCTACTGCGAATCCTTCTGTGATTCCAGCTCCACACCCTTCTCAAAATTCTTGCCCTGTCCTTCGGTCTCTTTGGTGGTGTCAGGTGGGGTAGACTTCTTGGTACTCCTACCTGCAATGTCGTGCGTACCTCATTTGAAGCCTAGTTTCCAATGTGGAGGCCAAGTAGTAATAAGATGGTCAATTTCCTCATCAGCAATGATATATGGTAGTGATACCCATCCTAGATCCTTGCGGCCCCAGATCTTCACATTGTGCATTGTGACTTGAAATGTTGTGATGCTCTTGTAGTTGTCATATATTGCTAGTGACAAGTGCGGTCGGGAGTGGATTGGTGCTGCGAGCCCGATTTGAAACAAGACCCAGAATAGTTTATTATCTTCGATGCGCTGCTCGTCCTTTGAATCCCACATATTCGCATATCATGCCCCTTCGTACATATCTGGCTCAAGCTCAGGGAGGACCAAATCTTTCAGGGCTTCTCATGCGACCAACGCGATGAGGAGCAACAACCAGGAGTAGCAGAATGCCCTCCCATGATCCTGGGCCTTGTGCACGTTCTCCAGAAATTCATTACACAGGAACTGGGACCAGTTGAGAAGACCCCTTTATCACAGTGGCCAGCCAAATGAATTACATATGCCGAAACCATGGCAACCTGGCATTTGCGGATCATTTTTCATGATAACAACAAGGTTCCCATGCTCGCACCCAGGTCACTGATAGTGTTGATCATGAACCTCCTCGTGTTCCGTTCAACATGGTAATCATCGCACACCTTATCAGTAATTTGTTTCTCATATTTCTTACCAACACGCTCCATGGGATTCAACCCCTTCATGGGCAGACCAGTAATATGGTGAATGAGCACTGCATCAATAGGAATGCGGTCCTAGATCCACAAGCAGCCATCATGGACTAGGACGAGTAGTTGTCGTACAATTCTGTCAATGATATTGTAGTGGCCAAAGTGAGGCATCCGCAACAGGATTAATAGCCCTAAACCGGCCAACCCACTTTCCCATGGCATTCAGACTACCTTCAGCACGTCATCCTCTAATACCTGTTCGAGATATAATTCTGGTGCCAACTCAGGGAAGGCCTCTACGTTGGCTAGGTCATGATCATTGAATTTGAATTTTTGGAGCTTTCCAAAGGATTCTCCAATGATGGGTACCTCGCCCAAAATCAGAGGCATTTGTAGGCACGCATCCCATCGATATTATTAGTCATGTGAATCGAGGGCCTACGAGGCCGAACATATGGTGGTAGCCAGTTTATTGGTTCAACAATCCGAGCCTCCTCCTAAGCAGACATAGGTCTCTTTGATGGGTTAGGGGAACATGCTTGGAGCACTGTTTGTGGGGATTTCACGTTTTGGGGGGAGGTACACGGCTTCACCCTAGTCCATTTCATAGTCCTCCCCGACCCTTGCTCCTAGCCTTTTCCCTTCCCCTTATTTTTATCCACCTGCTTTCCCTTGCTCTATGTGGACACAACCTCCTCAACCTCAGGGGTGACCTCTTTAGCCTCATCCATGGATACCGCAGTCTGTGATGATTTAGTTGGATTAGTTGCAATCATCCTTTCTCAGAAGATAAATTTAGGATTGCTACTATCAGAAGGAGTAGCTCGCCCAAACATTAGCAAAGTGCAATAGTCACAAAACTTCGCAAAGAAAAAACTATTCAAGATGCACGGAACCCTCTTCTAAGCTACCCTTTTGCTTTTATAGCCTTGGAGATCAACCAACGGTTGGATAAGGCTTATCAGAAACTTACCATCAAGTAAATGGTAAAAAATCTTCGAAATCGCCTCATTAATTTCTGGCCGCCCGATCCTTTCAATGGTAAAATTTTCTTTTTACCCAGTTTTACTGTTCCAATGGCTATTTTTTGCAGTTGTATATTACCTCTGCACTTCCAATGCACCTCCTGCACTCTGAGGGCACCCCTATGCTCCCAACGCACCTCTCCAGGCCTCCAGACTTGCGATCGATCCCTGCAAGTACCATGGTCCTGCCTGTGTTTGTCCCCCTGCCTGCGTGTATTCTGCTCCATATAACTACTCTGGCCATATAGTCATTTGATCCGATATGGTTTGAGCCGACTTCCATTGACATATCCTGCTACCATATCACTGCGTAGTGTGGCTAATCAGACCGCTAATCCATCAGTAATTTCCTTTACCATATAGGGACCTAGCCAGTGTTGACAGAACTTCCCCGGGTGTTTCACAAACTGGCTATTGTATAGCAGGACCAATTCTCCCTCCGCAAATGTCTTTTGCCGAATATGTCAATCATGCCATGCTTTATCCCAGGACTTCTGAACTTGCTGATGGAAGTTAGCAATGAAACAATCTTCCTTCACGGCCAAGAGTTGTGCTAACCGCTTCTCCATGATATCAGGCTCTGCCATGTTTGTAAAGGTTGCGATGCGCAAGCTAGGAACAATATACTCCTTGGGCATAATGGCCTCCTTTCCATAAACCATCCAAAACATTTTTTTCCCAGTCAATTTCTCGCACATGGTTCGATAGACCCAAAGGAATAATGGGATGCACACGTCCCAGTCGCTACGATCAACATTAGAGATCTTGGTCAGTGCCTGCTCCAAGATTTTATTAAAAGCTTCTACAACTCCATTTTCCTGTGGATGATTTGGGGTGCTTTTCGCGTGGTGGATCTGAAATTTTTCAGTCAAGGCCTCTATTGTTTCATTAACAAAATGCGTACCTCTATCGCTCATCAAGATCTTGGGACAGCCAAATCTGGTTAGAATATGTTCAAAAATTAAGTGCGCAGCAGTATCTGCAGTGCAATCCTTCACAGCTTGCGCTTCGGCCCATTTGGTTACATAACCAGTTGCATTGATGATGGAGCGTGCACCTATCTTCTTCCCTGGCAGGTTGATGGGCCCAACGAAGTCGATGGCCCATTTGGAAAATGCTTGCAAGGCCATCTGTAGTTGCAGGGCCATTTCGTCTCAGTGCAACGACCTTCATGTCCTTTGGCATGTGTCGCAAGATTTGTAATAGTCGTGAGAGTCGGTATGCAGTATGGGCCACGATAGCCCAGCTCTCAAGATATTCAACGCCAATGCTTTCCCCACGTAGTGACCTCCTGCTACGCCCCCGTGGGCTTCTTCTAAGATTACATACCTTTCATGCTCCAAAATGTATCTTCGCAGCACCTCATCAGCTCCCAGTTTATACAGATGGCCCACTATGATGGTAAAATCCACTGCGCATGTTGCCAACTCCTTCTTTTGTTGTACCGAATACTCTACAGGCACCATCCTCATAGTTAAGAAGTGAATTATGTCAGCAAAGTGTGCATCAACTACCTTAATAGCAAACAGCTAGGCATCAGGAAATCCTTCTTCTAGGTTGGTCGGTTCTTTGCCACTTTCAATTCGGGATAAGTGGTCTAGCCCGGAATTTAGTTTCCTTAGCTTCACGATGATATCAAAGTCATATCCCTGAAATAGCAGCAATCATCGGCAAATATTCCCCCCCAACACATGCTTATTCACTAAGTACTTCAAAGTGAAGTGATCTGTAAACATCTTGCAGTGCCCTCCTAACAGATAATGCCAGTATTTTTGTACGGCGTATACCATGTCCAACCCCTCGCGCTCAGTAGTGGAGTAGTTGTGCTCTGCACTAGAGATTTTTCTACTAGCAAATGCAACTCGATGGTTGATGTCTCTGTCCCCAGGCTGCGTAAGGATAGCTCCCAGGGCGATCCCTGACGCATCTACGTGAACATGGAATACCTTCACCCAATCAGGAAATATGAGGATAGGCGCAGAGACCATCTTCTCCTTGAGTAGTTTGAAGCTCTGTTGACACTCCTCATCCCAAAAAAATGAAACGTCCTTCTTTAGAAACTTTTCCATGGGTGTTGTGATCAACGTGTACCGTTGAATGAACTTCTTGTAGTAGCCGGTATGTACGAGGATTGATCGCAGCTGTTTCTCAGTTGTAGGGACTGCCATGTTGATGATAACTGCTACGTTGGCGGGGTCAACCATCAATCCTTGTCGATAGACTATGTGGCCTAGAAAGATCCCGAAGGGTATGAAAAATATGCATTTCTTAATATTCAAGGAAATCTGGTGCTTTCTACAAGAATTCAACATCATGTGCAAGTTTGAGATGTGCTTCTTTACCAACCCGAATACGGTCCAGTCATCAAAATATACCTCCAAAAACTTGTGGATGAACTCCTTGAATACTGCGACCACCACCCACAAAAAGATGGCAAGGGCATTCTTGAGCCCAAATGGCATGACAGTGTATTGAAAAGATCCCCATTCAGTGGTGAATGTAGTTTTGATGCAATCTTCAGGTGTGATCTTGATCTGATGGTAGCCCGAGAACCTGTCCATGAACGAGTACGCTTCCTACCCCCCCACGCTATCAAGGATTTCATCTGAGAATGGCGTGGGAAAGGGATCATGTATGTAGGCATCATTCAATTTGCATAGGTCAACACAGATCTGTATCTCTCCTTTATTCTTTTTCTCCTAAACCACCATAGGACTTACCCAATATGATTGTTCGACTGGTTTGATGATACCTGTAACTATCATTTTGTCAAGTTCTTCCCTGAATTTCTGCTTATACTTGGGGTTCAATCGATAAGGGTGCTGCTTACGAGGGCGCACATATACTTTTAAAGTGATGCGCATGACTCCTAGGTCCCCTATAATTCCTTTGAGTTCTGAGAATTTCATAGGAAATAGGTCCTGGTATTCTGTGACGAGTTCTGCAACTCTTCCAACAGTGTCATCATCCCAGTAGTCCCCAATTTTACCTAGCTTAGGTTGCTCCTCCATTCCAATGTTGACTTCTCACAGCTTAAGAGGCTTAGTCACATCGACGGTCTGCAGTGGGGGTCCAACAACTGCGCGCTCTCCTTCTGAGTCCGAGATAGAGATATTTCGCGGGTCTACATCACATTCCTCTATTGACAGATTACGACAATTGACAATCTCCTACATCTGCGTCTCCCATGTTGGTGCCCCATATGCTGCACGAGGGTGTGATTCATCAAATACTAAGGCATTTGTATCCTGCAGGGCTTCGTCGAGTGCCTCTATTCCACCTATCAAGCGGAACATCCCTACAAACTTGTCCTTTAGGGTTTCCCAGTGCCGGGTGCACTGGTGTAGTTCTGCATCTAAATACCATGCGGTGGGGATTGGCCCCAAGGCATGAATGAATAGGTGAACCCATTTGTCTGTGGTTCTTTCACACCATTCCTCCATTCTTGCAGAAAAGTGCTCGCGTAGGTCTCCTGGGCCAAGGAAATTCTTCACGCGTAGGTGAACCTAGATTTCAAACCACAAGACCATCATCTCGCGAAATTCCTCCCATTCCTTAAACGTCCCCTTATGAGTTTCCCACCACCTCGTAGGGGTTGCGCTCATGGCTAGGTTAGGTGCCACATCCTTCGCTCCCTTGGGGCCTTCAAATGTTCGCAAAAACTCCCTAATAATACCAAAACCATCAAAGTAGGGTAGTTCTCTTACCTTTGAGGAGATACACCGAAAGCTCTTCGTGATTCTAAGACATTGCAGTGCAGATACATCATGTAACCGATTCTACCAATTTTCTATCTCCCCATCAAAGTTAGAGATGCATTCACTTTCCTTCTCCCAGCAAAGCACATCATCAGTTGTAGGATTGATCCAATCCTCATCCTGAGCGTTTAATTTACAAATGTGATCCACATCCTCTTCAACATGCACCGGTTCTGTATACCGCTCTCCTTTTGCAAGGTCTAGTGGGACTATCACCCTCGTACCCTCATTCTCAAAAACCATGCTCCTTTTCTTTAGGTTGATATGGCCTCCCATGTCAATCGCCCAATACAGTCCTAGGAGCGTAGGATAAGGGTCGGCATCTTCCACAATCTGAATTACCTCAAAGTCGGCGCGTACCTTAACTCCTGCAATAGCTACCATGATCTTTGACAGCCTCCCCAATGGTATGATTTTCTGTTGATTAGCCATGCGCAACCATATAGTAGACCATTCTAGCCTAGGCTCTCCCATCTGTTACCAAGTGTGCTTGGGCAATACGTTTGCATCTAACCCCAGATCCAAGATGACCTGATCCATTTCATAGTCACCAATCTGCGTCGTTAGCCACATTTCTTGACTAGTACGCTTCTTATGCTTGTAAAGTTTGTGCACATCCTTAACTTCCATGGGAGGGTTAGTTCTTTCTACGCAGCTGTCTATTAGTGCTTGAATATTTTCTACTGCCTTCTAGTTGTGTAGCAGCTTCATACATTCCTGTAGAAATGGTTTAACTTCGTCATCCATTCTTAGGTTTGTTGGAGCCTTGGAAGTAAACGTCTCATCCTTAGTAAAGTATTTGCGAGCTACGATGAAGGTTTCCTTATCCTTCTATAGGTCCAAGCTTTCCTACTTGATAGATGTTTTTCGGATTAGAGATTCAGCCGTGGCTTTCTCCTCAACTCCTCCAGTAGCCATGCTGTTGCATATTATGTCATTAATACTTGGTCCTTCATCACGCGGTTTTTCCTTAACCCTTTGCACATTCTTCATAGGTGCCTTGTTTTTCCTGCATTTTTTCTATTAGTACTAGACAATCTTCAATCACATGGTCCAATTGTCGACAATATTGGAAAGATTTTCGCACAAGGTTTGGACAGTCCCTTGCAAAGTGCCCTATTTCTCCACAGTTGTAACAGATCAATTGCCCTATTCCCCGACCTGTGCCTCCACCCCTTCCCCCTCCCCTGCCTCTTGTTGGGGAGACTCCTCTGCTTGAGGGAGATAGTGGTAAAGAAGGGTTAGCCTGTACCCTGTATAGGTTTCCCTGGTCTATCATTAAGTCATAGGTCTGACAGTTATGTTCGTCATGTCCCACAGATGAGCAGAATCGACAAAATTGTTGCTTTAATTCTAGAAAATATGCACCAAGATGGGGGCAGTGGTTGGTATCATGTAGTCTAGCTACACAGTAAGTGCACCATAACATCGGGCCACTTGATCCCGCAACCTCTTTAGGATGCAACGGGCTGGGCCCTCTAGCATGCATGTAGTCTACTAGCAGAGGACATTGATCCTTGATGTGGTCAGACGCCCTGCATCTTATGCACCATATGTATAGGCTAGCTTCCTTTCCTCACTCTTTCTGTAGATTATGGATTTCAAGGTGCATTGCCTCCAGCTTTCCCTAGATCTGCTGCACCCCAAATTGGGAATTGTCTCTTGGCACAAATTCTAGTTTCATAGCAATCTCCAAGGCTTTTTTTTGCGTCTCAATCACCTACTAACCCATAGGTCCGCGCAGGTGAGGTAGCAACATAGCGATAAAACCTTCCTTGTGATGACTATCATCATAATAAAATTATCCATCTCTGATAACCTTTTTTAACCGTTGAACATCTTCCCATACAGACTCATTGGGTGCCTGACTAAAGTATTTTAGGTCAGTTACTAGCTGTGAGTAGGACTTAGGCTTCTGGAATTGATGTTTTGAATCTTTCTTAATCTCTTGAATAGACGGATTTGCATGCTAGCCTATGTACCCCATATACCAGTCCAAGGCCCTTTCTTCAAAGGCGATGGATAGTTGTTCTCTCTTTATAGCATCAGTAGCCACATTCTGCGCAGTCCATACTAACTCTGCTACAAACCAAAATCTGTCCATATCTTAATATCCTACACCCTTGAAGGTGGGAAGCTTCATGTGTGTGGCCATATCTTCTTCTGATGGTGGTGGAGGTGTGGGTGAGTTCTTACCCTTATGCTGATTTGAAGGTGGTGTAGCTGGAGGGCTATTTCCTACGTGCGCAGTTGACTCTCTTAATGGACTGTAGATGGATCTATCCCCTTCTTGATTGGTTCGGTAGTACTTCCCACTTCCTGTTGTACTCTCGCTCTAATCAGAGGTCATTCATTCGGTGTGACTGCACAGAGCGCCTTTTTCACATAGTAGTATTTTTATTAACAATGGCAATGTTTTCAAGAACTTACCCCAGAAACCTTTGAAGAACCTCTGCTCTGCTTCCAAATAGGATATGAACTGATTAACTATGAATTCTTTCAAAAATCCTCCCAACATGCTATCCACCCAGTGACCTACCATACAAGGGATTTTATTGTCAGTCCTCTCCAGCCGTTGAATCAAACTTGGTGTCCACTGCATAACTTGATCATCCTTCCATCACGTCTGGAATTCTACAAGCCTCGCTAACCACTCCTAAAGCTCTTGCGCAAAAGTTACAATGAATATTTCATAGATTTCGGTGAAGACGTACTTATTTTTCCACTTCTTAGCTGTCAGCTTCATGCTGCATTCTCCTTTAGAGAAAATTCCTGAATTTGTCTCTCAAACCAGTCTTCAATTTCCAACCTCTCAGGTCTCCAATGACCTCATGGCATTACCCGATCTCTCGCTCAAAATGCTCCCAGTCCTGACAATGGAACCATTTGTTGGCTTGAGGGGTCCTGAACCAGGTTCAAAGGTTAAGGTTTGCCAATAAACCCCTATACTACTGGTCCTTTCAGCAATGACCTACTTTCGCAGGCCAAGGTCTCACCCGAAGTAGTATGGGAGGGTGCTGGAACCAGGTTTCTGCACCCTGGGAGAGAGTAGGTAACTTAAGGCAAATATGTGTTGCAGCTTATTATGTTCACACAGAATGAGTCTATTCGCATCTCTTTTAACAGTATAATCAGCATATAACCATACCGAAGCTATTATCATCAACATATCTAATCAATACATTCGCATCCATGTGCGCATCAACAAATACCATCACAGAACATTATAATCGAAGCCAATTCCAGATCACAGAGATATTCACAGCTTAAATAAATATCATAGATGCACTTCAGCAGTAAACAAAATCAATCCAGATAGCACAAAGGTACTTCAAATATATTCCACATTCATTAGCATCAAAGATCCACTTACAACCCAAACATAACCTGTGCACACATCCTAGCGGGGTCTGCACATAGCAGGACTGAGGATCTCCAGGCACACAGCCAACAGGAGTCCTTCCCCCAAAAAACCTAGACAGATCTTAACAATTTGTATGTAGCATTCTTATGTCTTACTTACTTACTAGACTCAACTTTCTATCTATTTATAATATCGTAGCCTTCATTATCCTATGGTCCGTAAACCGTGGTTTTTGTACCCTAGAGCTACCCTTTAACCCATTACAAAACATTAAGGGCTCTGACCCACCCTAAAACCCCTACGTAGGACCGAATATTACAAAATTATACAAAAACACAGGTTAAGGAACCCTGTTCCAATAGGAGGTAAAGAAGCATAGAGCTGTAAGGATCCAGTTTGAAAAAATGAGAAATATTTGGGAGGATCAAGTCACAAGTGTCTCAAAGACCTTGGAAAATTCAGAAAAAATGATAAAGTGGACTCAGCGACTAAGAGGAGAGGTCAAGCACATAAAAAAGGTAAATCTGCACTTGCAAGACAATAACAAGCCACTGAAGTATCAAGTGAAAGACTTAGAATAACAACTAGAGTTGATTCATGAAGAGTTGGAAAAGAAAGGTTGAAAGATGACTATGGTTGATAAGCCCATTGCTCAACTGATCATTAATGAGGAGGAAAAACCACAAAGCCATAATTTGAGGTTGAATATGCTTTAGAGGGTTCATTACATGCAAAAGATCAATTTTTTGTAGCAGGAGGTCACTTTTTGGAGTAAATTTTAAAATGGGCAGTTTCTGCACTTTTACACAGTTTCATAGTGTTTCCTAGGCTTAAAGCTAGGAAAACACTACGAAAAAAATTGTAGCAGCCTTTTTGCCTCTAAAGTCACTTTTTTTTCAGTTTTCAAGGAGGGAGTATGATGGTGGTGATGTGCCATGACTTGATTGACACCATGGAACAACAAAGGAGCAGAGTGTGATGTCCCTTTTTCATAAATATCACAAGTTTGTGCCAAAGATGGACTACGGGGGAATTTACTGGATATGTCACCTTCTAAAGAAGGGTGATATCCAGAGGCTTTTTGGCCCTTTGCAGACTCTATCTACAGATATGTGAAATTTCCTTGTAGGAAGGACTAGCATCCCAAGCCTAGAAAATGCATTTCCCAGAAATGGAGGCAGCAGGATTTGATCCCTAGTCTGGGATCCTCTAAATATATCTATCTAGAGCTGAAATCCTAAAGTGGACTCAAAACAAATCCTTCTAGGAGCTTGAGACAAGCCTCCTTCACCTGTTATCTTCAGAAAAGGGCCCAATGAAGAGGGCTGCAACAATACTTTGCTCAATCAAGAAAATGACTACGTTATTTCTAATGAGCCATGTAACATGAAGATGAAATCAATGTATAAACATATGTGCCGTAGAAATGTAGACCAAACTATTTAGGAATCTCTTACTCAAAGCAAGCCAAAGAATCTCAAGGAGACAATGTAAATAAGAATAGAGAAACACTGCTCACATATTCTATTCCTACTAAGACTGCGTAGTCTATGGGAGGTACTGCAGCAGTAAATACATAAACATGAATGATACAACAATGTAAGCTCAAATAAGAATGGGGAGCAAGGCTTATACCCCTGAAAATACAATACAACAATCCTCTAAAAGGATTGGATGAAAAATAGACAAAATGGCATTTTACCCAAAATGTCAGAGTTGCTGGGCAACTGCTGCAACTCAATAGAAACTGGAAATGAAAGGAGCTTGCTGAATGTGATGCTTGTGCTGAAACAAATCCTTTATTTAATCTTCTAGATGAAAGGCTGATCCTTTCATTGAAGATCTCACCACCCATTGAAATGCTGCAACCCTCATTGCAAATGCTCTCAATGAACTGCGCAGTCAAGAAAGAGGGATGCTCTTCTGCTGATGGAAGTGATTGGCCTAATGCCAAAGATGATGGAATGAAGATCAGAAACTCCCTCACTAATCTCCCAAAGGAATGGAGACTCCCTCCTCTGAAATACAATGCCAGAAGTGTATTGAGAAACCCTTCCCTGCAACACCCAGCAACACAACTCAACCACCAATGGAGACTATGCTGGAGCTGAATGAAATGCTTTGGCCTCAAGCTAGAATATGGGGAAAATGAAGAACAAGCTCTTCCGAGAGCTACTCAATCGAAGAGATGGGATTCTCGCCCAGGAACACCCAGTGCTACCAACACTGCATCTCAGCTAAATAGCTAGAGAATGCTCTTGTCTGAGAAGACAAGCAAAATGATAATATAAAGCATGAATGAGAATGGCTGCTTCGTTCTTCTTTTAAACAAGTGAAAGGTGCTTTGACATGGGCCCCACACCTTAGGGTTTCCTCTCTAGAATGATCTCCTCCTCATGCAAACTGCGTTGGCCCACCAAGGGAATCTTATCTTCTCTATCTGTGCAGTCACTTGGCTTCTTCTAGAATTATCCACCTGCAAATTGTCTCTTTTCACACATGGGGTGTGAAATCTAGTTCTTTGTTGACCCCTTTTCACATTATAAGGGTTCCTTTTTTAGATTTTTATTATCAATGGGTTTTCCTACCTATTTATTCTCCTCCTAAGAAAAAACAAAAGTTTTTTAATGTCCCATAAAAATTTGGGACATTACACAGAGTTTTTGGGTGTAGAAGCTACTTTTTTAACGCTACCAAAGCTCGCTATGAAACTGTCTTGTTTTCATAGCGAGCTATTTTTGAAGGTTTTGGAGCATCTTAATGGCAGTTTTGGACAGCTGGACTCCTCTAACATGTCAAGGGACCTTAACATCAAATATTTATGACTCAAAGGAAGTGTTGTGGAGACAGGTCATCAACCAAAGCTCTCGTTGAAGATAAGGGTTATGCATTCCTGAAATATAGGGTTTTGTTCCACATGTCTAGGAGAGTCTTAAATATGTAAAGTGGTAATGAACCCATCGTGTATCTTTTGAGCATGTGATGCTTATTTTGTAACTGTTTCACAAGATAAGGTATAGTTATGTAATAAATAGGAGTTAGAGTCCTATTAGGAGATGATTTATTTAAGGTATAGCTGTCATTTTTCTATTAGGAGTTATGCCTTTTAGTTATGCCATATGTCATAGGAGAATTCAATGGTCTAGCCACTAGGCAGATCATCCTTGTTGTAAAGAAGTTCTATTTAAATACAAAGCATCGAAGTAGTGAGGAGTTGGATATTATTTGCACCAAACTGTTGCTTTATGTATTTTGACTTATATCAGTAATAAAAAGTGACTTTCTTCTTGACCGATCTGAGATTCTCATGGGGTTTTAAATGTCTTATAGATCTACATTTTATGTTTTACCACTTGCAATAGATTTCATTTCTATTACTTATAATTCATAACTCTATGCTTTGACTTCCTTTAGTAATGAAATGACTGTGTTTTCGTATGTTTTATGAGTGAATTTCCTTTGTTAAAGACCTCTATCTACCTTAGATTCCATGTCAAGAAACTTTGCCACTGAAACTACTGATTGCTAACTCCATAAGCCCAATGGTAGAAAGCCTGCATTGTTTTAACCTGCAGTCATAACAAAAAAGATACAATTTCCATAGAGCTAGCCATCTAGCAATATCATTAACCAATATCAGAAAATCCATTTGAGAGAGCCCTCTCAGACTGAAGAGGATAAGCTTCAATCAAAAGATGGTTTGAAATAGTTACACTGAGTTGTCTGATCAGCAGCCAATCAAGTACAATTTTTTGATAGCATAAAGGGTCCCCATTATTCTTTCTAAGTTACTATCTAGGATAATGGGGAGTTGTTGTAATACTACAACAATTGGTGACACACTCGATGAATCTAGAATCTCTGACAAATATTAATACTTAGAGATGATTTAGGAAATTTATAAGTAATTGAAATCTGTTTTTTGATATTGATAAATTTTAATTTAAATAACCCAGTTTTACTTGAAAAACTTCCCCATACTTCTGCAAATGAAATTTCTCTTTAAATGAATCAAACCTTAATAAGTTGAAAAGATAAGTGGGAATTTATTTGAAGCTTGCCAATTAGATCAACTTATTATTCATTAGTAGAGCCACTACTTCCAGTAGGCATTCATATCCTCAACAGGGTTACTATTTAACCAAAAATGAACCAGTATCTCATTCATAATATAATAGATATCTTCAGAGGTAACATGATAACTTATTTTCTTTTTTTAGAATCTTCTTCCATTATTGCCACTTTAAAATTAGTATCCTAGTTTGGTAGCCAAAAATGATAATGTTATTCACTGGTTATAATAAATTTGAACAAGATGACTCATGATGAGATCCCTTGTCTCAATGTTTTTTATACCATGATCCACTATCTTGGTTTGGTAGCCAGTTGAAAATGTAAATTTTATTAGTTTCCTATAAACATGATGAGTCGACTCATTATGATATCTCTCAACTTTAAAGTTTTTTTATATTTTTTTATTACACTTTGTAGAATATCTAATACATAAATGAATGGGGAGGTTGTCATTTTTCTCTTTATGAGCTTTTCGATGACCATTTGAGTTAAAGATGCTAATACTTCAGTAAAATTTCTCACTTTGTAAAAATAAATTTTTTTGACTTGATTCATGTCAAAATAATTTTTCAAATCACATAGGTTGGAAGAATTATTCTTTCTAATTTCTATTTAAGTCAAAATTTTCTAAAGAAATAGAGAATTCGATTTATGTTTTATTTCCTTTTTTATATCTCTAAGGATTAATCCTTTCATAACAATGTTACTGATGAAATAGGTAACCGCACTGTTACCTACTTTTTTTTGGTAGCATAAAAAGCACCCGATTTTGAAAAGTGGTGATGCAGAATCACCTTTTTTTTTTGAGCAAATTTTCGACACTCTAATATTTTTATTTATGAAGTATGAATATTTGTTTTAAAATGTTAGTGATTTTCATGCTAATTTTGAAACGTATTGATGCAACATCAACTTTTTTTTTAGAGCGGTGATTTTCATGCTAATTTTGAAATGTATTGATGCAGCATCAACTTTTTTTTTAGAGTGGTGATTTCCATGTTGGTAATAAAACACAAAACTTAGATAATATATATATATATATATATATATATATATATATATATATATATATAAACAATAAAAATGTAAAAAAAACAAAATTAACTCGTAAAAATTAAAAAATTAAACAAAAATAAATTTAAAAAAAAAACAAAAAAAAAACAAAAGTATTCGAAAATTATATCAAAAGAAATGACAAAATTTGAAAAAAAAACACATAATTTAAAGAAAAAAAACAAAAATTAACCAAAAAATTAAAAAAAAAAAACATCAAAAACATTTTTTTCTAAGTTATTAAAAAAACCATATAATTATTAAAAAATAATAATTAAAATAGAAAATTTAAAAATAATTTAAACTACAAAATTAAAATTTAGATAAAAAAAATAAAATACAAAAAAGAAAAAATTAAATTAAAATAATAATAATAAGACGAAAAAAAATACAAATTTTAAAATTTACAAAAAAAACAAAATTTAAAATTGAAAAAGAAAATTAAAATAAAAAAACTATCATTAAAAAACAAAAAAAATGAAAAAAACCACGTGCAAATAATTAGAAAACAAATATCCATAAATTTAATATTTTTTTTAAATGAAACAATTTATAAATTTTAAAAATGAAAAACTAAATAAACTAAAAGATTAAAAAAAAAAAAAAAAAAAAAAAAATTTAATAAATTTAATAAATAAATTTTAAATTTTAAAAAATAATTAATCTAGAATATTAAATTAAAAAAAAAAAATAAAAATAAAAAAATAAAACAATTTAAATTTAAAATAAAAAATTTGAATTAAAAAACAAATAATTTTAAATTTTTTGAATTTAAAAAAAAAATCAAATTAAAAAAATATTTAAAATTAAAAAAATAAAAAAAATAAAAGAAGAATTTTTTGATCATGGTGGCGCCGCCAATCGGCCTCTCGCCCAAGTGGCGACGGAGGTCGGCCGTTGGGCGGGAGGCCGATTCCGGGAATCTCCCTGAGGCCGATTCCGGGAATCGCCCTGAGGCCGATTCCGGGAATCGCCCTGCCATGGCGCGGGAGGCCGATTCCGGAAATCGCCTTGAGGCCGATTCTGGGAATCACCCTCCCGTGGCGGGAGGCCGATTCCAGGAATCGCCCTGAGGCCGATTCCGAAAATCGCCCTGCCGCGGCGTGGCAAGCTGATTCCGGGAATCGCCTTCCAGCGGCGGGAGGCCGATTCTGGGAATCGCCCTCCTGCGGCGGGAGGCCGATTCCGGGAATCACCCTAAGGCCCGTGGCGGGAGGGCGATTCCCAGAATCGGCCTCCCGTGGCGGGAGGGCGATCCTCATAATCGACCTCCCGCCACGGGAAGTCGATTCCCGGAAATCGGCCTTAGAGCGATTCCCGGAATCGACCTCCCGCCGCGGGAGGGCGATTCTTGGAATCAGCCTCCCGCCCAGCGGCCAACCTCTGCTGCCACTTGGGCGGGAGGCCGATTGGCAGCGCCACCACGATCAAAAAATTCTTTTTTTAATTTTTTTTAATTTTTAATATATATATTAATTTGATTTTTTTTAAATTTTTTTTTTTAAATTCAAAAAATTATTTGTTTATTTATTTTTTAAATTTAATTTCTATATTTGAAATTTAATTCATTTTAATTTTTTTTGTTTTTTTAATTTTTTTTTAAATTTTATTCAATTTTTTTTGTTTTTATTTTTTTTTTCTAAATTTTCTATTTTTTTTTATTTAATTGATTTTTTTTTCATATTTTTTTTTAGTTTTTTCATTTAATTTTTTAAAATTTAGTAAATTTTGTATTTTTTTTTTAATTTATTTGAATTTAATACCCTTTTTTTAATTTTTTAATTTTTAATCATTATTTTTTTAATTACATAAAAATTTTATATTTTTTTATTCCAATTAAAATTGTGTATTAAAATTATATATATATATTAAACTTAATATTTTCAAATTAATTTGTTTTTTATTTTATTTTTTATTTAATATATATTTTTTAATTTATTTTTTTCAATTTTAATTGATTTTTAAAGTTTTTTAACTTTTTATTTTAACAATGTTTTTTTTCTTTATATTTAAAATTTATTTGTTTATTCATCTATTTATTAAAATTTAATATTTTTTTTTTTAAATTTAATTTGTTATTTTAATATTAACATTTTTTTAAATTTAATAAAATCTAATATATATATTTTTAATTTAAGTTCATATATATATATATATAATTTTTTATAATTTAAATCTTATTTATTTTTTAAAATCTATTTGTTTTTTTAATATATATTTTTTTAAATTAAATATTTTTATTGTATTTTATTTTTCATTTTTTATTTTTAATTAATTTTTATTTTTTTAACTTTTAATTTCAATAATTTTTTTATTTTTTATTTTTTTTTATTTTTTTAAAGTTGTAAATTTATTAAAATTTAATATATTTCTTTAAATTTATTTATTTATTTCTAATTTAATAAACATTTTCTTTTTCTTTTTAAATTTAATTTCTATATTTTATTTTTTATAATTTCTTTTTTTTATAATTTTTTTTTAATTAATATATATATTTTTTTATTTCTAAATATTTTGAAATTTTAATCTTTGAATTTTTTTTTATTTTTTATTTTTTATTTTTTTCTTAAAGTTTAGGTTTTTTTAATGTTTGAATTAAAATTTTTATTTTGTTTTTATTTTTATTTTTTTATTCCTATATATTTTTAAATTTTCAGCTTTAAAATGTTTTTATTTTTGAAATTTATTTTTTTTCTTAAATTTTAGGTTTTTTTTATGTTTGAATTTTAAAAATTAAAAAATGTTATTTCTATTTTTATAAATGTCAAAAATATGACACAATTTTTTTTTTTGTAATTCCAGCATCAACTGGTTTTGTTTTGAGGGTGTTTTTTCAATCTTTTTTTCAAGAAACAATTTTGTTTTTAGCATAAATTTATAAAATGTTGAAATTTGACCTTAAAAAAAAACCAAGTGCGTTCTGGAATACACTTTTTTTGTTTTTGGGGTGTTTTTTCATGTTTTTTGAGTCTTTTTGGGTTAGAGTTCCCGTTTTGAGGTCAGGTTACCTATTTCATCGGTAACAGTGTTTCATGTTCTTTAAGAAATACGAAGTGTTTCACCTTTTGCATAATATTGCAAAAACTTAATTTATTTGAATTAACCTATATACATATTTATACACAAAGAATTGTTGTTCTTTAAGAAAAAAAAATTCAAGGATAACTCCATTAACAGAAAGAGTTTCCTTCTTCCCTTGTAAATCTTGAAAAATGAAAGTTGATGGACCTTTTTTTTTTTCGACTATTTCAAAAGGGCCAAGCCAAAGTTTTTGAAATTTAGTATGTTTTCCTTTATCCTCATGTACTTTATCCCATTTCGATACTAAATCTCCAATCTCAAACTGTTTATCCTTGACTGTATTTGAATCAAACGAAGTTTTGACCAACTGTTGATGACGACTATGTACCATTTTAGCCTTTTTTCTTTCTTCTTCCATTTTAATTATTTGAGACATTCTTAATTTTAATGAGGAGAAAGGTTCTTCATTAATAAATTGAACTAGGGCTATTAACGGGATAGCTATATTTAAAGGTAAAATTACCTCTTTCCCATATACCAATAAAAAAGGAGAAGTTCCTATTGAAGCTTTTTTAGTTATCCTATCTGCCCATAATGCAAAGGCTAAGGCTTATTTTGATCAATAGTTGGTTTAATTGTTCTTATGAGGTTTGTGTTTGTTGATTATGCTAAACCATTTCCTTGAGGGTGATAATTTGAAAAATAATTTAATTTAAACCCTCTTTTCAAATCAAATTCAGTCATGGAATTTCCAGAGAAATAAGAAGCATTGTCAAATATGAGAGCGATAGGAACACCAAACCTTGTAATGATGGATTGATCAATAAACTCATTAATGTTTTTGGAGTTTGTGGTCTTAAGAGGAATTGCTTCTACCCATTTCATAAAAATCATCTGTAGCAGTCAATATATATTTTTGTTGTTTAGACAAATGAGAACGATCTCACCTATTATGTCAAGTCCCCATTGTTCGAAAGGTTGTTCCATATTGATTAGTTGTAGTGGCATTGACGCTTTTATTTGTCTTCCTGTTGCGGTTTGAAAAATTTCACAATTTCTAACATAGCTATGTGCATCTTTGAATAAGGTTGGCCAATAATATCTTGCATGTAAAATTTTATGAGTTATAGTGTCTCAACCAAAGTGTCCACCTGTTGGTCCATCATGAAGATCCTGGAGCACATTGGGTATTTCAGTTTTCTCAAGCATCTCAGCAAGACATAATCATAATTATTTCTTAATAACACATCATTGACCAACTGATATTGATTAAATTTCAATCTTAATGCTCATTTTCTTTTAAAATCCAAGTTTAATAGAGCATAACCATTTTTTAAATAAAACATTAAATCAGCGTATTGAGATTGAGGGTCAACCGTAAGCACCTCTGTAAACTTTTCAATACTAGTTGTTACCTCATCCGAGGATGTGTCATTCATTCCTGTAATCAACCTGCAAAAACCTTGACCTCTTACAATTTTAGCAGGTCTTATTTATAAGTCATATTCTTGCATTTTTGTTACCCAATTGGCCTTCTTTTCTCTTAGTTCCTTTTGAATAAGTATTTTTCTGACTGATGAGAAAGGAGCTATTACTTTGACATGAGACTTTAAGAGAAAGGTTCAGAAGTGTTTGACAACTTTATAAACTGAAAATTCTTGTTTTTTAGCTCTTATGTAGTTCAATTCATATCCTTGAAAATTAGAACTGAAAAATGTTAGTGGGGTTTTGATTTTTTTATCATCTGGTTGAGTTAACACTGCTGCATATGACAGATCAAAAGAAAAAATATATAGAATGAAATTGTTGGAAAAATTGGGAGTTGAAAATGAAGGAGCGTCAGCAATTGATTGTTTGATGATTTGGAATGCTTCATTTTCTTCTTCTCCCCATTTAAACAATGTATCTTTCTTGATCATCTTTTGCAATGGAAGAACAATATGTGAAAAATATAGAACGAATATTTTGACAAAGTTTATTTGCCCTAAAAAGGATTGCATTGACTTTTTGTTATAGGGTAGTGGAATTTCGTAAATTATTTTAATCATGTCTGGATCGATACAAATTCCATTATTTGAGATAGTAAAACCTATGAGTTTTCCTTCATTTAAAGTAAAGACTGACTTCTTCGGGTTAAGAGAAACTCCAAATCACCTGCATCTTTCAAAGATTTGTTTTAATTCATATAAGTGATTTTTTTTCTTTCGAATATATAGTTATATCATCAAGATATACTACCACCATTTTATTTATCAATCCTTTAAATGCAATATTCATGGCTCTTTGGAATGTGGATCCCACATTCATTAGTTTGAAGGGAATCTTTTTGTATGCGTAAGTTCCCCATTTTTTTCAAAATGTAGTTTTCAAACAATCTTCAAGATGAACCAAAATTTGGTTATATCCTGAAAATCCATCTAGAAAAAGCATTAATTCAGAACCTGATATTGATTGTAAAAATTGTTCCATTGATGGTAAAGAAAAATTATCATTTTGACATGCTTTATTCAAGTTCCTAAATTCAATACAGATTTGAATATATCCATTCTTTTTCCTAACCAGTACCAGGTTAGAGACCCATTTCGAATGTCTAATAGGAAAAATGAACTTGGCTTTCAATAGTTTGTTTAACTCATTTTTTATTTGTGTTTCCAAGTTTGGATGAATTTTCTTGAGCTTTTGCTGGATAGGTTTAACTTCATGCACCATAGGAATAGTATGTTGAATGAAAAAAGGGTCAAAAGTTTTAAGATCTCGGTAATTCCATGCGAAAATATCTTTGTACTTCTTCAATAATGAAACAAATGCATTTCTTTCTTCAGATGAAAGGCTAAGCCCTAAATTTATATCTTGATGTAAAGATTATGGTCTTGAGGTTGATTAACTTTGATAGAACTTTAGGTTTGCAGAAGTTCGAGAATATTGTAGTTAAATTCTATAGGCTCATTTTCTTCCTCGAGGTCCGTAACTGAGTACTTCATGTGTTTTTCATGGTCAGCTCTAATTTTATTAGGTTTTCCATTATATGGAAGCCACATGTGAGACCAGTCTATTACAAAATATCCATGTAAATTTTCAGAGCAATCTCTACTAAGAACTAAAGCATAAAATTCAGGAATGTCTACAATCATTATATAGATGATTTGAGCAACTTTTGAGTTTGATTAAAATACAATACTTACCAAATTTATCTCTCCTAATACTTTTACCTTTGTTCTATCCAATAAAACTATATTAATTGGTGACTTCCAGGGAGCGATATTTAATGCTTTGCAGATTGAATATGGCATTATATTGGATGAGGCCCCAAAATCAATTAAACCGTTATGAACATTCTTAATGTAGATCTTATAGGTCAAGAGAAAATTAGGTGTATGGGAATTAGATCTATCACCAATAAAGGTAGAATCTGAAGCGTTAACTTTGTTGGAATGGCTAATAGGGGGTTTTCCCATTCCATTGGAATCTTTAGCTATAATAGTTGTAGGAAGAGGAGATTTTGTGGCTGCATTCAACTCTTTCAATAAAATTTTATGTTGTTGCTTTAATTTGCTAAGTTCATGGTGAGAAATATTAGCTTTAATATTCTTCATATCCTCAATTATGTTATGTTCAATAGTATCAGATACTAATAAAGTTTTAGACTGAGGATTGGATGCAGATTTGATCGATCGAGAATTAGATGTGACTTGCTGAGATGATTTGACTAGAGGATTTTTGTTAACATATTTTTCTTTCGCAATAGAAGTCGGAGTTTTCTGTTTCTGTGTTATTTGTGTTAGTTATACAGAATTTGCAATGTTCCAAATTTTTCAATAAGTTAATTGGAACATTAATTTTGCTTTTATTTTAATAAAAGGAATAAAATGGGTAAGGGAGCCCATGTAGCAGCAAAATAAAACTCTCCTAAGGTGCATGAGTCACTTAAGTGGCTAAATTTGGAAGTCCCTCGTGTGAAAAGGGCCAAAAGCAAGTAAACTAGGCCATGGTTGACCAAGTCAACAATGCGGCTAAGAGGAGAAGCTTGCTCAAGAAGACTGCGCAGTTTTGAATGGAGGGAAAATAGAGGATGAGAGAAACCATAATGGGTGGGGTCCATGGCAAGGAAGCCTTCCTTGCATAAAAAGGTGAAGGAGAGCCATTGTTCATTATGCTTGAGAATTTTGATTTTCTCTCTTCAATTGTTCAACTGAGATAGCTTGTGCTGCTTAGCACAAGAGGGATTCCTATTTAGGAATGCCCTTCTCTTCCATGGGAGGACTTGGAGGAGCTGTTCTTCATCTTCCTCACATCCAGGCTTGAGGCCAAAGCCATCTCTTTCAACTACAACATTTCTATTGAGTAGATTCATTGGAGTTGCTGGAGGTAGCAGTGAGGGTCCACCATCACCCATTTTCGGAGCTAGTTTTGTAGAGGAGGAGCTCATTCCTTCTCTAGGAGATCAGAAAAGGACATTTTCAGAGATTTATTGCATATTTTGGCATAGGGCCAAGTGTTTCATCTCAGCCCCAACGCAGTCACTCCCTCTTACAACGTTATTTTCAGAGGGCGATTGCAGGAGGATTCACCTTGGGGATTAGAGAGTGTAATCTTTAGTGAAAGGGGCAGCCTTTCACTTAAAAGATCATTTGAGGAGGTCATCATATTTTTTGCAGCATTATTCCCCTTCTCTTTCATTTATTATTACTGAGTTGCAGCTGCTACCCTGCAACTCCGACATTTTTTGTATTTTATCATTTTGTACATGTATTGCAGCCAATCCTTCTAAGGATTGTTAGTTAGTTATTTTCAGGGGTTGAGAGCTTTTTCCCCCTCATTTCTTGAGCTGATATTGATAAATCATCACATTTTAATATTATATGTTGCAGTCTCCTCATGTAACTGCACAGTCATAGCTAGGGCAACAATGTGTAGCAGTGTAGTCTTGAGTTTCCATGCACATTCTTGATTGAGGCTATCTTGAGAGGTTTCTTCCTCAATATTTGTATATTATTTGCTACTGCAACTTTATATATCAGCTATGCACTCTTCTTATACACTATGATGTATTATTTCACTACTGTTCATTATTGAAGTTCATATATTGTTGTAGAGTCTCTCATTGAGCATTGTTTTACAGACCTAGATTGGGGAGATCTGTATAACCCATCTAGAGTTATTTCTTTGAGCTCATTTTCTGCAAGGGAGTCAAATTTCACATGTACTAGGGAATCCTAGCATTGGATTGCCTTATTTTTGCATTGGTTTCCTTATACAGCGTCCCCTTGGACACCGTAGCATAAATTCCCGAGGAAGAAATCTCACATATCTATAGACAGAGTCTGTGAAGGACCAGGTAACCTCTGGATCTCACCCTTCCTTGTGAAGGTGACATATCCGAAAAATTCCCCCATAGTCTATCTTTGGCATAGACTTGTGATATTTCCGACAAAGGAACATTTCAGTGGTGTAAAAGCTACTGATTTCCATTTAGGAACATTACAGTGCAGAGCTTCGAACTTGGCTCAGCCTATGAAGTTCGAATTTCAGAGAAGAAGAGGTCAAGATGATGAAAATAATGAGATTAATCTCATCAGTCTTCAGATCCAGCAAGAACCTCTCCAAGGAGGTTGAGGAGACAGAAAAAGGAGAAGAGGAAGGACCATGCACTTCCTATTCTCACAGAAAAGTAGAGCAGAAGCATGAAGAGCACTTGGAATTTGAAATTCTAAGTGAATATCTTGTTGAATATAGAGAAAACCCTATAGTCTTCCAAGAGACTTTATCTTTTTCACAATCTTTTCAGCAAAAAGAAGAAATAAGACCCCACAGTCATGGGATGATGAAAGGCAATAGATTTCTATTGTCTACATTTGATGGGTCACTCACATGTGCAGAAGAGGCTTGGGTGAAGAAGCAAGAGGATTTCTTCTTGCTACATCTTGTAGTAGAAAAATAGGTTTTAGCAATTTCAGCGCTGCACCTTGAGGGAGAGGCAAAGATTTGGTGATTCAGCCATGGGAGGCATGCAAGGGTTTCTACTCTTGTTGATTTTTCTCAGACATTGATCAGAATATTTGGCCAACAGAGGAAGGAGACCTCACCACCAGAAGAGAGGGAACATGCCAGCGCTGTCCCATTCATGGAGGAGCAGCCTCCATCTTCAGCAGTTGGGGTAGCCAACACATTTGGGGAAGAGACACTTGCAGCCACATTATACTCCCCAAAACTTCATAGAGGTATGCACAAGTTTACATTTTCTGTTGATTCAGTACCTTCTATGAGGAGTTGCATACCATTGCAAGTTGACTATCTTGAGAAAAATATTGTCACTGCATTGTGCCATCATTCTCATACTCCATTGATGAGTCATGCACCTCACAGGAGAATGGGGTTTGAGAAATGGACCATAGAGAGGATTGCATTTCAATTTCCCATGAAATGAAAAGGTGATAATCTGTTTTGGGATGATAGCATCTCTTGTTGGGGAGGTGCCAAGTTGCAGAATGGTGGGAAGCATCCACTAGGAGCTGAGTGGATGTGGATGGGAGGCAAGAGGATGGTAAGCCTCTTGCAGATCTATGATACAGGGCAGCAAGAAGCCATGCTGCGTTGGTTGCTCTTGAGGGATTTTGGCCAACATGTGACCTATTCCTTTTAATGGGGTTTGAAAGGGAAGAGGAGATAGCAGGATACTTACACCATGGAGCAGAAAGAAGCATGGGTGCATTATGATGGGATGGCATTATTTTTACCTTTCATCATGTTCCCATTTCATATTTGGAGTGGTGGAAGTATGAGGGGGAAACAAACAATTTTGTTTCTCAAGTTCTATTTGGTTGTTGTGGGATCAAGAGGAGGCACTAGCATAGTGAAAGGGGATATCTCCTTGATATTGGATGCCCAAGCAACACCTTATTCATGGGAGGGGCTCTAAATTTGTAGCAACATGATGAGAGGAGTCTTTGGCAAGATTTATGCCAAAGAAGGAAGCTTTGAGATGGCAGTGGCCCTACTCCAAAGGATAGCAGCGCTATCACTTGAGGGCTGGGATTACTTGTTGGAGTGTTCTCAAAACCACTTCACAAGTGATGTGTCTTGGAGGCATGTAGGAGATAAGGATGAAGAAGTAATGGATGGTAGCATCCCTTGCTATGTTTTGATCTTCTTGGCTTACGCTCACAAGCACAAGAAGAGACACCTACATGCAGCAAATTTGGATTCTTCTTCCATGCGTTCTCATGCATACTATCTATTGATGGAGGAGTCCACTTGGGAGGGAATCCTAATGGATGTATATCAGAATATGGCTAGATACATATCCCAAGAGATGATGAGATGGTTGGCACAACCACTTCCCTACTCTGTTGCAGTGAGGGGGAGTTTTCACTTGAGCCATTTCAGCTCAAAGACCCAAGTACATGATGAGGGAGGTAACCATTCGCTTTATGTTTGGCACTCTTTTATTTTTATGAGCAGCATATTATATTGAGGAGGATATTTCCTTCTTGCACACTATGTTTTGTTATGCTCATGGTCTATTGTAGCAAATATGATGGCTATTTTAGTAGTGGATTGTGGGGGAAAGCCACATGATTTTCGATGTGCACCAATTACACCATTTTGTACTTTCATGTATACATATTTTGAGATGATTGTGGCAGAAAACAAGTGGATGGGAAATCACTTGTTACTTTATATTTTGATGTAGGCAATAAGTGCACTGCGTAGGTTCCATTGATGGAACAATGATCCGCTTTCCGGTTGTCATGTGACAACTTTCTTTTATTGGTTCTTGCTTCCATGCATTGCAGAATTTTCTTGGTACATGGGGAGCTTTGTTTTGGAAGTGGGACATGAATTGAAGTTTCCCATTGGGAGTATGATTCTCCCTATTTCATAAGCTGTATGTTTTAGGAGAAACAATGGGCATCCCATGATTTCCAAGCTTCACCTCTTCCCTTCATGTGGGAGGAGTTATTTGGAGAACTCTGAATTTTGGAAGAGGCATTTCATCGTTTATATGCTTGATGGGGTGGCTTGGGTCTCTTTTGAAGACCATTTCATTTCATCCATATATCAGCAGCAGCCCCATATGCATCATGAGGAGGGAGGAACTCATTGGGTGGATGTGCCCTTTGAGAGGAGGGACCTCCATTGTTTTTGTAGCTCATGCTCCAAGGGGAGTATGGGAGATGATATGGTCACCATGTTCAGCCATTTTTTTTTCCATGAGGTGAACCATATGATTGTTTGGATGACATATGATAACAAATTCCAACTAATCACATATGAGATGATTTGGGTTAGCTTGATTTGCAGCATTGGAGGAGAGATCCTTGGGGATCTAGACTTCATCTTGCCACTTGAAGGCAACATTATTGCAGCCAAAGTTCAGATTTCACTCCACACTTATCATAAGTGGAGGAGAGGATAGCGTGGGGTAGGCTATGAAGCTTACCATGTTTAGCATTTCAGCCCACCTTCTCTACAAGAGCATGAGGTGGAGAAGTATTTTCAGGAGTTGCCTAGTTGGAGGGTGAATCATTTTGCTTGGTTGATTGCTTGGGGGATGGAGGATCTACATGAGGATATTTCAGACTCCATGCCTTGAGTGGAGGATATTTTTTTCAGTTCTACCCTTGCACTTGCTTGAGGGCAAGCAATACTTGGGAGGGGAGGATTGTAATGTTCCAAATTTTTCAATAAGGTAATTGGAACATTAATTTTGCTTTTATTTTAATAAAAGGAATAAAATGGGTAAGGGAGCCCATGTAGCAGCAAAATAAAACTCTCCTAAGGTGCATGAGTCACTTAAGTGGCTAAATTTGGCAGTCCCTAGTGTGAAAAGGGCCAAAAGCAAGTAAACTAGGCCATGGTTGACCAAGCCAACAATGTGGCTAAGAGGAGAAGATTGCTCAAGAAGACTACGTAGTTTTGAATGGAGGGAAAATAGAGGATGAGAGAAACCCTAATGGGTGGGGTCCATGGCAAGGAAGCCTTCCTTGCATAAAAAAGTGAAGGAGATTCATTGTTCATTATGCTTGAGAATTTCGATTTGCTCTCTTCAGTTGTTCAACTGAGATAGCTTGTGCTGCTTAGCACAAGAGGGATTCCTATTTAGGAATGCCCTTCTCTTCCATGGGAGGCCTTGGAGGAGCTGTTCTTCATCTTCCTCACATCCAAGCTTGATGCCAAAGCCATCTCTTTCAGCTACAACGTTTCTGTTGAGCAGATTCATTGGAGTTGCTGGAGGTAGCAGTGAGGGTCCACCATCACCCATTTCCGGAGCTAGTTTTGTAGAGGAGGAGCTCATTCCTTCTCTAGGAGATCAGAAAAGGACATTTCCGAAGCTTTATTGCAGATTTTTGCATAGGGCCAAGTGTTTCATCTTAGCCCCAGCGCAGTCACTCCCTCTTACAGCGTTATTTTGAGAGGGCAATTGTAGGAGGATTCACCTTGGGGATTAGAGAGTGTAATCTTTAGTGAAAAGGGGAGCCTTTCACTTAGAATATTATTGGAGGAGGTCATCATATTTTTTGCAGCATTCTTCCCCTTCTCCTTCATGTATTATTACTGAGTTGCAGCTGCTGCCCTGCAACCCCGACATTTTTTGTATTTTATCATTTTGTACATGTATTGCAGCCAATCCTTCTAAGGATTGTTATTTAGTTATTTTCAGGAGTTGAGAGCTTTCTCCCCTTCATTTATTGAGCTGATATTGACAAATCATCACATTTTCATATTATATGTTGCAGTCTCCTCATGTAACTACACAGTCATAGCTAGGGTAGCAATGTGTAGCAGCGTAGTCTTGAGTTTCCATGCACATTCTTGATTGAGGCTATCTTGAGAGGTTTCTTCCTCAATATTTGTATATTATTTGATGCTAAAAATTTATATATCAGCTATGCACTCTTCTTATACACTATGATGTATTATTTCACTGCTGTTCATTATTGAAGTTCATATATTGCTGTAGAGTCTCTCATTGAGCATTGTTTTACAGACCTAGATTGGGGAGATCTATATAACCCATCTAGAGTTATTTCTTTGAGCTCATTTTCTGCAAGGGAGTCATAATTTACATGTACTAGGGCATCCCAGCATTGGATTGCCTTATTTTTGCAGTGGTTTCCTTATATAGCGTCCCCTTGGACACTGTAGCAGAAATTCCCGAGGAAGAAATCTCACATATCTATAGACAAAGTCTGTGAAGGGCCAGGTAGCCTCTGGATCTCACCCTTCCTTGTGAAGGTGACACATTTATAAAATTCCCCCATAGTCTATATTTGGCATAGACTTGTGATATTTCCAACAAAGGAACATTTCAGTGGTGTAAACGCTGCTGATTTCCATTTCGGAACATTACATAATTTTTGCTTCTTGTGCTAACAGGCATGGCTTTTGTTTTTGATTCTTCATCAAAGGAAGGTAAAACAAAATCCCATAATCCATTTAATTTTAACACTTCTTCTTCTTGGGATTCATCGGCAGAAGCTGTAGTTTCCTCTTTTTCTTCTTCTTGGTCAAATTTTGCATTAGAAATAACATTAGGAGGCTTAGATATAGATGATTGATTTTTCCTAAATGATTTAAATAGTTTATTGGAAGAGGTTTCAACAACCTGCTTCTTAATTTCGACCATATCATTGGACATAGTTTTGAGAACCTTTTGCAATCCTTCAAGATCAAAAGGATCTTTAGGATCTTTCTTTTTTGACTCATCTTAAAATGTACATTTTTGGATTTTGTATCTTCTACCTATGTCTTCTTTTCTAAAGCAACAATTCTTCTTTCAACGGAAAAATCTTCTTTGATGTTTTCTACAAGGGTAGCATTATTGGCTCAACCTACGAAAATTGCTATATTAGAGGGAAGGGAGGATATGTACCACTCTTTTTGTACATCTACTCCAGGCTTAGAGGTGGCTGGGATTTTATTCAATAACTTGTTAAATCTGGAGTTGAATCCCTTGATATTTTCCTTTGAATTATATTTTATATTATAAAGATCATTGGTCAATGATGCAATTTTCCTATCATTGCCAAATTTAGCAAGAAATAGTTCTTGGAAGGTATCCCAATATCCTATTGAGCTTGATGGGAGAGAAAAGTACCAGGATCCTCCAGATCTCTAGAAGGTATATGGAAACAATCTAACTACAACATCTTCATGTACAACACCGTTGATATTCATGGCTAACATAAAATTATTGAGATGTTCCTCAGCGGGAAGACCATCATCAAGGTGCGCTGAGATAGGATTTAGATTTTCCACTTGAACAACATCAGTAGTAGTACATGGTAAGTTAGCCATTAATTTCCCTATTGTTTGTGAGGATGAGATAGCAGGTCTAGAAGCGGATGTGGATGGAGAAGAACTTACTATTGGACTAGTACTACTTATAGCAACACTAATTGTTTGAGTATAAATGGATATGTAAGAAGGTATGGGTTGAGAAGAGAAGAATGTAGAAGTAAATGGAGGTGAAGATGTTGTGATCTCACTGATATCTAATTGATATGTTTATGTAGTAGTTTTTTTGTGATGTGAACGAATAGGAAACTCGAAAGAAGTTATCCCAATTTTTTCACTTTATGATCGGATTAATACACCAGTACCTCTAAATAGGGATGTGACACTTTCTTGAGAAGTTTTAGGATTAACAGGCTTGTCAGGAGATACGGTTATTTATTCAAATCTCTCAATCAAAGACTGAAATTCAGGATATTCAAGAATATAATCTGAAGAATGTATGCGAGGTGATACTTCAGGAGCTGAGAAAGGTGGTTCTACAGTTTTAGACTTTTGACTTGGAGATAATGAACAAGATCTAAAAGTTGTAGAAGTTTTGGAGGGGGATTATCTCCTATGATGGATTTTTTATCAAGCTTAGCCTTATATGCCATACATAGTCGGATGGCCCTCCTTCTATCACAAAAAATGTTGAAGGTTGGAAGGTGACCTCCTCAACATTAGGGATTCCACCCAGTCGGGAACTTAAAGCAACTCCTTTTCTGTTGAAATAGTGGGTTCGACTGGGGATATAGGGATGAGTTTCTTGTATAAAAAGAGTTTATATGAATAAAAAAAGGAATAAAATCAACGCAAGAAGGATGATTTATTTATAATGATAACATAAATTAAATCTAACTACTTCCCAGGATCAGACTCTTTTATGTGATTATAGAGAAAGATTTCACAAGCATGAAAATATAAATCATTGCATACTTAATGAATATAAGAACATGTAAGAAACTAAATCAATTAAAAACACCAATCAGATAAAACACTTCTTATTTTCACATTTAACAACATATCGTTCAATATATTATATCAATAGTAATAAGATCATATATCACTTCAATGCTTATCAGAATAAAACAAGTAGACAAAAATAATTTTTCTATAAACTCAGAAATATAAAATAATTAATACATAGATAATAGTACCCGTTGCATCATAGATTTAGATCTAAAAAAGATAGCTTCAGGGTTCAGATTTCCAATTAGATAACTTATGTTCCAACAATAGTGCAAGTTCCAAAAGAAATCTTCTAAAAATTCTGGACCCCTTTCTAAATGCATGAAAGGGGTTTAAATACTAATTAATATTACAGAAATAGAAGACTTGTGAAACAAGTCTCTAAACCTATTCCTGTAAAACTATATAACTAAAAACTAGGAAAATAAATTTCATCAGTTGGAACAGTCTCATGATTGTTTGTCAGATTCATTCTCTACTTGATCCTTAAGCTGACACACTTTCACCATATGTTTGATCTGGGGGTGAATTGGTTGCATTTTCATCTTCCCAGTGAATATTGCATCCTTTAATGTTGGAAGAAGTTGATCTACTGCATTGGAGAGACTTTTCAACATTAGACATTAGCTATGTGATTTAATCAACAAGTACCAGTAACTTTCCATCTTTTCTTCTAGATGTTTCTTTCCAAGATTTCCTTAGGAATTTGATATCTGGTAAAGTGTATTTTGGAGAATCCTGAATTAGGCTGGCTTGCAAAAGATAATCTTTTATGTATTCAGAAATTCCGGAAGAAATATTCTTAGCTTTGATAATATCCAATCTAGCAGTTTTCATTTTGATGTCCTAATCTCCAAATACTATGTCTTTGATCGATTCTTCAAGATGAGGGAGATCCACCAATCTACCCTGTGCAGTGTCCTACCAATATATATATGTAGACACTTTAGCATCAATATCATCAAAATAAGTCCTCAGATTAGATATCTGATTGACTAATTGATCACTGGTTTTAACTAGTTCTTGAACTTGGTTTAGCTTGTAATAGAAAGTTGCTTGTTGCTTTGACAATAATGTCTCCAACTCTGCTGCTTCCTTCTTGATTGCACTGATTTTAGGATTTTCCTGGAACTTCTTAATTATTTATTGTAATTGATGAATCATTTGATCATTTTCATTAACCTAGCTCCTGAGTTTGATTTTAAGACCCTCAAACTCTTGCTGAAGAGTAGTGATATTTAATTGCAGCTCCTGCTCAATATTTTTCTTTTCATTCAAGAAAAATTGCTCCATCTGAGAAATTTTCTGTTCCTTTTCTCTAATTATTGATTGAATTTATGTTTCTTTATGAATAGTTTCATCTGTGTAAGAACCTACAAATTGAGACAGTTATGAAGTTCTTACTTTGGAGCCAATTGAGTCTCTTTCCAAAGGATTTGCATTGGTGTTACATTTGGAGTTAGTTCTGGAGATTTCTCCATCCTTCGCCTCTTCTTTGATCTGGTCATGACAGCTTTATGTTTTGGAATATAGAATATGTCCAATGGAGGCACCTCCTCAATGTTGAGGATTATTTCATCAATGGTGAAAGCTGGGATGATTTCCATGTCTTGGGGAGATGTAGCTTCTCTATTCTCTTCAATATCACTATTTCTTTGGCTTTCACTTTGCTCAACACATTTTTAAGGAACCTCTATAGTGAATGAGGTTTCTTTTATTTCTTCTTGAATCTTCAAATTATCATTATCAGTAGACATGTGTTGTGCACTTGGCTCCCCTATAGAAGCTACTAAATTTATAGTGTCAAGAATAAGTGCAACATCTAACTAAATAGTACCATGAGTGTTTGGAATATCAGTTGTATATAGTACTTTCTCAAACTCGTCCCAGTCTTGGGTGGGTTTGTCATTTTTCTCAATATTTTCAATTCATGTTTATGCAATTGGTACAACATATGAATATGTTGAAACGACAATATGTTATGTTTCTGGTGTTGGTCTTTGGAACAAAAATTTCACCAAATGAGCATTTCTTTGTTCTCGGTGCTCTTTAAACCTTAGCAAGTCTTCAGGACCGAGTCTTTCCTTTGCTATTTGCTGAACTCTAGAAAATTCAAAAACTGACTCGAACATATCATCAAGCCTATCAGGCTCGCTTGGACATGCTCGAAGCTTGACCTGATTTTTTATTTCTCTAGAAATATCATAAGCATCATAATTTCTATTGGGAAAAACTGGGAATTTGAACAATTTTAATCGATCAATTTCAAGACAGGCATGGTTGAAATTGTTTAATGATTATGAGCCACATGAAAAAGGGAAATTTGGCCAAATGGTATTTTTAGCATCTTTCAAGACTTTTGTCAAACCATTGCCAACAGTTTGATAGGCGATTTCTTTAGCCAATAATTTGTCTAGTGCGTACAGAGGTAGGATATGTGGAGGGGCATAGCTTCCAAAAACACGAATGTACATAAATTACTCTTCAATAAACCACCTACCTATATACTTAATAGTTTTATCAACTTCAGGGGTAATTCTATGGATTTTGACTTTAAAAATGACTTGATAGACAGGGAGCATTATTTCATTACAAACATTGAAAATATGGGACTATTATTTTAATTCCCATAAGAAATATAACTAAACAAAGATGGGGGTTACTACTTCCTCAGTCCATTTCTATCCAAAGGAGGGGAATTCACAAGAAAAATAGACTACATCCATCATATAAGAGCTCATGTGAAAAGGAGCAGCTGTGTTGGCTTTAACATTTTCATTTTCCCTATAGGCTTTGATCACTCTTATCAAATTATCAGAAATAATGGTTGCCCAATTTAGAATATACCCATCATAGGTTGCTTCTATCAAGGTTGTCCAATTATTTGTAAACTTACTAGTATTTATAGACCCAAATATGTGACACATCATTGCATCTATTTGAAAGTAAGGAATTTTAAGAGAAGAGACTGAATACATACCCTTGTCATCATGCTTATACCGGTTAGGGTCATTTATCCACTCTTTAATTACTGTCATAGGATTTTCATTCTCTTGCATGAACTTCTGAATGAATTGTGAGTCATATCTCTTCTGAGGCTCTGGTAATTTATACATATTTCTTAAATCTGTTGGCCTGAGGGAACCAATGATGGTTTTTTTCTTGGTAAAAAAATGTATATCCCTTATATCAACATTTTCTAACACCCATCTCACTAAGTCTGTGTATGGGAGTATTTTTGGAATAGCATCAATTCTGTGAAGAAAGGAGTTAGCCGCTTCTGTCTAGGATTCTAAATCATTGGAAGAAGTATCATTAGCTACGGCTTGCCCTTATGGAATTAATTTAGGTTTCTCATTCTCTAAGAGTTGGTAGATTCATTCCCAGCCTGAAGAACCAATGTCTAGATTGCATGTGGTATCCGAGATTAAGGGGGCCATTTCATTCTTCTCCTCTTGCTGCATAACTAACTGAGGCGAGGTGGCAGATTTCCTTTGAGACTTAATCAATTTGTTATCCCTCATAATTTTTTGATTCATTAATTGACATGGTCATATAGTTCACTCCTCAAAAGGGTAAGGACTCCTTAAAACTCTTTCAAGTTGGCATAGGAAATTTCATTTTTTCATATTTAACCTATCCTAAGTTTCAATACCACCCTCATTTCATACCAAAACCACTTCCATATAGGTCACATCATGTTCCATCAGTCATCATATGCTGACATATTTCATTTCCCAAGCTTACAACTCTGAAAATAGGGTTTTCTATTTTTAGAATGCAAAATTTTCCTGTTTTATACATGTTTTTAGAATGCAGATTCTGGACAGTTGGAGATGTGTTTAAAAAAAAAGGAATTTTTTCTTCAAGACATACTGACCTGTGAAAAAATCCTTCAGTTTTACAATATATATCAAGGATAGGGAGAAAACAGCTCATCTCTGAATCCTATGTTTTCAGAAAAAACAGAGTCATTTTAGTGATGAATAAACTTGCTAAAGGAGAAAATGATTTTTTTTGAAGAGGAAACACCTCATGAATCTTAAATTGAATTTCATTATGTTTTAAGAAGTTAAATTCATGTTGAAAAAAAAAATTATGTAGCTGGAAGGTACATTTTTGAAACAAGGCAAACATCTAGAATTTACACTGTTTATGACAGTTTCGTAGCGTTTCCTAGGCTTGAAGCCAGGAAAATGCTACGAAACCGCCTGTAGCTTTATTTTTGTTTAAAAAACCACTTTTGGTAGTTTCCAAGGGGAGGAACTAATAGGGAAGATGTGGAAAAACATGATGAATACAATGCAAGAGAAAAGAAGAAAAAATTCTGATGGCAAAGGTCATTTTTGTACGCTATCTTTGCACGCCACAAAATTGCTGAAAATTTGTTTTCGTAGCGAATTGTTTTTTAACGTTTTTGAGAAAATGAAAAAGTATTTTGGAAATATGAAAGAGATGTTTCTTCCACACAGGCCCCTCTACAAAAACCTCTCTTAGTTTCTACAAATCCATCAGGGTTTAGAAATTATACACTCATATTTTCACGCTATGAAACTGCTGAAAAATTGTTTTCGTAGCGAATTTTTTTTTAATGTTTCTAAGCCAATGAAAAACTATTTTGAAAATATGAAAGAGTTTTTTCTTCAGCACAAGTATATCTACAAAAACCTCTCTCATTTCTGGAAATCTATCAGGGTTTGGAAATTATATACTCATCTTTGAAGCCTATTTTTTCAGAATTTTCACTAACCAGATTTGTGAAAAAATTGTAAAAATTCGACTTGGAGGAGGTCTAGCTCAACATCCACGTGGAATAATGACACATCGGCACTCTAGTACACTCAAAACATTAGTTTGTTGTAGTTGATAAGGGTTATTGAATTTTTTTGTTGAACTATTAGTGAAAGAAGAGTCCTTTTTGTATTCAAACTCTACAAAATAGAAATATCCCTAGGAAGTCTCCAAGTGATAGAATCATGTTTGAAATAGGTCTCTAAGGTGGGAATTTGAAGCTAGCAAGGTGGCATATAATTTTTATGACTCCTCATTATATAAAGGACTTAGTTTAGAGTTAGAGTGGGTTGGGAGATGTTATGAAGGCACTACTCTTGTAATCTTTGTCTATCAGTAATATACAGTTGCAGTAGCCTCATTTCAGACTTGAGATTCATCTATTTGTTCTTATGTATGTTTCTTATATCATATTTTTACTTTCTCTCTAGTTTTCTAGTTGTATGATCACTTGGAATTCATGATTACATGCTCCAACTTCCATTTATACACCTAGTCTATTTTTTTTCATGCTTTATTAGTTTGCTTAGGTATATTCGCTTCGAATTCATGGTGACATGCTCCAACTTACTGTGTGCATATAGCTTGCTATCACATCCTTCAGGTGTGTTTTTATAAGAACAAAATTTCCTCAGCTTCCATGAGATAGATTGTCTTGTGACTTATTTTTCATATTGACTGCATAAGCCCAATGGTAGTAAACCTTATACATATTTCACCTACACAAAAGCACATTCAATCTAATTCAGAGTTAGCCATCTGCTTTCAAGTTGTTCATTGAATATCCCTTATCCTTTTGAGAGAGACATCTCAGGCTGGAAAGGCTAATTTTCAGTTACAAGTGGTTTGAAATAGTTACTCCAAGTTGACCATTGAAGCAGCCTAACAGGACTCAATTTGGTGATAACACAATCCTGACGTGATTTTATGCCATGCGTTTTAGACTTATCCTATTCAATCAAACTAGAGATGATAAGCCCAAATCACTTCGAAAGGCTATTAACAGTCTTATCAATTGAATTCATACGTAATGGGAATCTTTTTGCTTCTAATTTTGAAACTAAAAATCAATTGAAAACCTCGAGATTACAAACTCACATGAATGAACATTAAATTCGAAAGTATGGGTCCACGTGATTCTGACAAGTGGCATTATATTGGGACGTTACATCGGCGATTTGATAGACGACATACTTTAGTGTTTTTAGAAATCTGCGAAATGCGAAATGCGAAACTGCGATTGTGCAATGGTTTTAAATATAATGCGATATCAGTATATTTTAATTGACGGGATACAATATCAGTATCTGTTAGATAATAGATTTCGATGTTTTGGCACTGTAGGTATTCGTTTACTTCGCAATTCGATGTTTCGGAATTTCGGCTATTCGCAGGTTTGCAATTTGGCACTTTGCTATTCGCTACTTCACCATTCGCTTTATCGCAACTTTGTCCCATTATATGATTTTTATTTGAAGTTTTTATTTTTTTAAGCATTTTTAAATGATTTTCTTATTTATAAAAGAAAATTAAAATCTTAACCTAAGAAATTGCTAATTTGGGTTTTATTTCTAATAATTGAATATTAATTCTAAAACCTTTTAAAGGGTCCCCATTATTCTTTCTAAGTTACTATGTAGGATAATTAGGAGTTGTTGTAAGACTACAACACTACCCAATATCATCGAGTCTTTGACAAGTTTTGTTTCTATTCATGTAGTCGATTTTGAAAAGAAACTCTCAAATATCAAAGAGACGACACCTCTTGATATCTCTATCAAACTCGGTATTATCGAAATTATACACATTGGTGCTTCTTGTTCTCCAGATGATATTAAGACCTATAAATCCATATTTTAGGATTTTTGAGATGTCTTTTCCTAGAATTATGAATAAATGCCAAGTATCGACCCAAAGATGGTGGTGCATGAGATTAAAATGTATCCTAATGCTAAACCAGTCTGGAAATGCCTCTGTCCAGTCCATCCCAATAAGGTTTTCATGATTAAAGTTGAAGTTGAAAAACTTCTTCATGCTAGTTTCATCTACCCTGTTCCTTTGACTGATTGGGTGTCAAATGTCATTCATGTCATGAAGAAATAGGGGAAAATCCATGTATGTGTCGATTATCAAGATATAAATCGCACTTATCTAAAGGAAAATTACCCAACCTCGTTCATCGACCGGATTTTTGATGACTATTTCAACTATGAGATATATTCATTCATGGATGGTTTCTCTAGCTGTAATCAAATCAATATTCTCACAGTGGATTGACCTAAAAATTCATTTATTTGTCCCTGGGGTACATTTTCTTACCAAAAACTCTCTTTTGGTTTAAATAATGTTGGGGATACGTTTCAACGGGAAATGGATTATGTTTCCCACGACATTAAACATATCATACAACCTTATTTGGATGATCTCCCTACTCACTCTAAACATGGGGTTGATCACCCGATGCATATTAGGGCTATTTTCGTATGGTGTAGACAGTATAATATTCAACTTAATCCTCACAAGTGTGTGTTTTTCATTATTTTTGGTCGAATTCTTGGATTTTTCATTTAAAAATATGGAATTCATATTGATCCTCTAAAATTTTAGGAAATTGTCAATCTTCCTACACCTTCTTCCCTCATTCAACTTCAATGACTCCAAGGGAAGGCTAACTTTCTATGGAGGTTTGTCCCTAATCACGCTAATTTTACCAAGGATTCACTTGTCTACTTAAAGAATGGGTTCCCTTTTGGGGGAACAATGCTGCTCAAAAGGAATTTGATGCCCTGAAAGATGTATTGGTTTAGGTGTCTCTATTATATCCCCTTGATTACCAGTGTGACTATTTGATGTATCTTGCTACTTCCATTACTACTATAGTAATGGTATTGGTCCAGGAAGATGATGCAGGGATTGAACATCCCATATGTTATTTGAGTCATAATCTCAATGATACTGAAATCAGGTATACCCACATAGAAATGTTAGCTTTGGCGGTCGTTCAAGCCGTCCAAAGGTTCTATCATTATATATTTCTTCGGAAAACTACGGTTGTTTCAAATTACAACCATATGACATATGTTATGTTATGTCAATTTCTAGGGGAGAATACTCTAAATGGATCATTATCCTGTAGGAGTTTTAATTTTAATTCATCAAATCCAAGTGAAAGAAATCCTTATTTTTTGCTGAGATAATATGTGACCTTTCCTCTTCTAATTTTGAATCAATGTCTGAGGATTATATCCCAAACAAGTCATTTTTTCTGATTTCTTCATCTAACCCATGGTATGGACACATTCTTATATATCTCTAGACCCATACTTTCTGATCTGATACCTCTCGCTTTGAACAACAATGTATTTGATACCAAGCCAAAAATTACATCATCTTTGGCGACACCCTTTATCATCGTGGTATTGATATGGTTTTCTGAAGGTGCCTCACTCATGAGAAGGCCAAGAAAGTTCTAAATGAATTCCACTAGAGGGAATGTGGTAGTCATTTATCTAGTTATGCCACTGCACAGAAGATCCTATGTGTTGGTTACTTTTGGCCTACCATATTTCGTGATTGTATTCTTGTTATCCAAAAGTGTCATGCATGCCAAATTTATGATCGTAAGACCCATGTTCCACTCGCTCCATTGTGTCATGGTATCCTTGTAGGTCCTTTTTGGAAATGGGGTATTGATTCCATGACATGTAACCCTCACTTAGTCAGGGGGCATGGCTATATCATAGTATCGATATATTTATTTACTAAATATTCTAAGGCGTTGCCTACATTTAATAATACTGGTGAAAAAACTACATATTTTTTCTTCAATCATGTCATCGCACAGTTTGGTGTTCCACAAGCCATAGTCATGGATCATGGGAAACACTTTCGCAACCACATGATGTCCAAGCTCACTGCCAAGCTAGGACTCTCTCATGAAAGTTCCACTCCCTACTACCCTCAAGCTAATGGGAAATTTGAGGCTATTAACAAAGTTCTTAAAACGATCATTCAACGTATGATAGGGGTCCATCAATTGTATTGGAATTTGATTCTTTATGCTTCTTTATGGGCATACCAAACCTTTGTCAATACTGATACTGTATTTATGCCTTTCCAATTGGTTTATGGTCTAGAAGAAATCCTTCTAATTGAATGTGAGATTCCATCACTAAAACTAGTTGTAAAAATTCTTCTTTCCACTTCTGTAGAACAGGAATGTCTCTTACATCTGACTCATTTAGATGATACTCAACAATATGATTCCATGGCTAACGAAGCCTATAAGAAATGTGTCAATGCGCAATATGAAAAAAGTGTCAAGCCTCGTGTATTTTCAGAAGGAGACCTTGTCCTCCTATACGATCAAGAATTCGATAAATTAGGACCAGGAAAGTTCCAACCTATGTGTCTAGGTCCATATATTTTCAAGTGTGTTCTAGCTAAAGGGGCCTATGACCTATTCGATTTTGATGGATTTCACTGACGCAGCCTAGAAATGGGTTGTAACTTAAGAAATACTATGCTTGATTTTATGCGTAGAATGTTGTGTACATATTGTATATAGGTGTGTTGAGTATGTTTGAAGCATGTCTCTTCATAGTTTCCTATAGTTTCTGTTGATCTCATTTACGTTTGGTTTTCATATGTTGGCATCCCTTGAACCATATGTTGATTATGTTGATGGTGCTAATCATAGTACTCGAGACCTATCCTCTGCGATGTGGGTTATATTTGATCCAAATGGAAATTTAGTGAGTCTATGAGGGATTTGTATTGCTCTCTCTACTAGCAGCATTGTTGAGTATAGCAAAATGGTCAAGTTATTGTCTAATGTTATTTCACATGGTATTCATCGTTTAGTCATCAGAATTGACTCACATCTTGTGGTACTACAATTAACTAATGTCTATTCGGTTATAAGTCCCACCATCCTTTGCATTTTATTAAGGGTTCGCCTTCTATAAAGAAACTTTGATTTCATCCAATATCAACATATTTATAGAAATATAAAGACATAGAAAAACGTGCTAGCTAATCATTTTTTTGATAGAAATTTTCAATGAATGTAAATAAGTTTCAATACACATCACATCCATTGAAAGAAATAATAGGAACACAGAAACATTGAAGATATATATATATATATATACCTAATTTGGTTTTACAAAATTTGTGCCCAAGACACATATGTCCACATGACCCATATCAAAAACTACATGAAAATATGACTATGAGCCTCCTGGTACACTAATCATAGTGCTCATGATAACATGCCACTGTATGAGTTATATTGTGCAGTATCTTGCCAATATGGCTTGGTACTCTGATAGTGTGTTGTTGAAATCACATAGGATTCTTGTTAATCGCAGTCTCATCTATCATGTGTGTCAATTCCTCTATGTGGCGCTCCACCTCTGCTAAGGTGGCAGCATTAAGATCTCGCAGTACATCTCATCCTAATGCAGCAAACTATACTCATGCTACTGCCTTTTATGGATCTCCTCCATGTTGGAGATATGAAGCACCTATAGGTCAAACAGGCTCAATATTTTTATGAACACATCAATATTTTAGTCTCAGAGACATCAAAAACACACAAAAATTTGCAAAACTTAAAAAATTTAAAATAGTTGAAACATCTTACTTGTAGAACCCAATTTCTCACCCTAAGGAACCATGAGCTCAGGGTCACCATGAAAATCCATCCCTGTGTACAAATAATCATCTATCATAATGAACTGTCTATGCAGCCATCTGAAGAAGGTTGATGAGAAACTGATTGTTGACGAACGTACATGTCTGGACATAAGATCTATCCACATCCTCATCAGTGGACCACTTGGATCAATGGGCTCGAGTGTGATATGTTGAGGTTGTAGTAATAGAATATTCTTTAAGGAAAAAGAGACCGAGATTGAACCATAGCCAAAATTTCTCAATTTTCCCTCTCTTTCTTTAGACATTTGTTCTTTCATATTGACAAGCACTTCGTCGCTCGAGTTGAATATTGTTGGCTCCAAACACTCCAAATCATACTTCATGTATGATCTGTTGGCTAAACGAAGTGTTGAGATTCCAGCCAATCTGGAAATGATGAATAGGATTGCTCTTAAAGGAAAATGGATCACATATTTTATGTTATTTTTTCCATCCCTATTCATCTGGGCTCGAGGTTTGCAATGAGAGGAAATATAGTCTTTTATTTTTTCTCCACACCTTCTCCCACCTAGGAGAGAGATGGGGGCACCTCTCATGGATAAACCCGTCATAAAATATATTTCCTCTACCTTTATCTTGAGAATATGTTCCCCTAATATGAATGTTTGTTCTTGAACATCCCATGAATGGACAAGATACTCTAGTAATTCCATCGATTTCCTCATACCAGGAAGCCAGAAGAATTTAAATAATCCATAGTTTTTCAGTGCTTGGATGGTAGCAGGATCATTTGTTTCATTCATGTCATGTTCTTCATGTTCTTTTTCTCTCCATATAAAGTCCATTTTGTGCTAATGAAGACCTCAAACATCAAGAAGAGACTCGTTAGGATCCATTCCATGCAAAAAAATTCATAAATTTTGAAGGGAAATAACTGAAAAAAATTAGATTTACGCTCAACGCTCTCATATAAGGAGGGACAGTGCCTTGCACCCCTCCCTACAGTGCATTATCACCTAGATGAAACACTCCTTTCGACTTTAGGAGGGTGTGTTGGTCCAAGGGCGAGTTAATGAAACCCCACAACCCTTAAAAGCTCGAAAAAATTGCATGAAATCACAAAACGATACCACGAAATGAAAGAGAAAGGTTTTAACTCCTACTAAAAGTGACGGTGCTTGAAATGGTCCATTGGATCGAGCGTAATCAGATGCAGAAGATCGATGGAAAAAGTACTCAGAGCTCTTATTGTTCAAGGTAAATGTGAAATGCTAAAAATTAATAGTAATTTTTTTGGTTGTTTATTCCATTATTTTATTCATATTTAATGCTTTGACCTAGTTATGATTCATTTCTATCATGAAACTAGTATTTTTAATCCTTTTGTGGTGTTCTAAGCAAGTCGACAGTTGTTTGAAATATTTTGTCGTGTTTTGAACAAATTATTTTGACTGAGGAGCATACTTTTATCACTTTTTCAGGCTCTATAAATTCACGAAAAAGGAAACCCCTGGAGTCCTCTTTCATCTCTTTTCATACTTCCAAAATATGAAAAGATTTCCAAGCACTTATATTTTCAAACTCGTAAAGGTAAATGAAATATGCCAACTCAGTATAAGTTTATCCCTTTTCTGGACTGAGATAGACTATTTATGAAAAAGGAATACCTTAGTCGAACATAGCTAAGAGGTTCTCTTGGGTATTTTTTTCTACGTTTTTAGACTTAAGGGACTATCTACGAAAAGGAACATCTAGAGTTTTCTTTTTTGCCTCTTTTTCAAACTCTCTAAACAGCGATGGAATTTTCAAACATGACAAGACCGAACCACTCCTTATTAGGGTTTGTTAAACATACTCAGAGGGATTCATCCAAAGGATTAACTTACAAATAAATCATATATTATCCTCCTCAAGCTTGTTGAAAAATAAAGAGGTACTGACCAGTATGGTTGGGAAAATTGGGAAAACATGGTACTCTACTTGTCAATGGCAGCGAATCTCTCTTGGAAAAAACACGCTTCCACTTCATTTCTTTGGTTGTTGGGTTGGGAAATATGCTTGTCTTTTGGTTCATGATACCTTTTCAAGGCCTCCATTTTCATTTTTGGTTCAATGCTACGAACTCCATTCAGTGTCGTCGATGTGTTCAGTAGAATTCATCCAGTCAATATCTGCTACAATACTCTTAATCCTTTAATCCATGTATGTCGTTACTAATCCAGTTCTATATTAGCATCATTATTTATCAAATCATGGTACTTGTTTCTTGTTGTTGATGGGGGATACATCAAGGCCCTCGTGCAATGGGTCGCTTCCTGTCGACATCAACAAATTATCCAGGAAGTTTACTTATAAACAACTCTTTGGTACCTTGGTTCTTGCATACATCAATGGAAATTTTCCTCACTATTGGTGATAGGTTTACATGATTGGCCTTCAATCGAAATATTATGTGTGGTGTTCAACTTCAACTCATTTATTCACACCATACAAATTGTATTGTATTACCTTGAGAGCCATTAACATCTTCAATGGTTTCTCTCATGCATGTTAATGAGTTGCATCATTGGTCGATAATCAGATGGTGTTTACCATGTTCGAACTCAGCTCATTGATTCACATGGTTAGACTTGTACATTGGACGATCGAGTGAATGAGACAGAAGACCCCAGATCTAGTTTCATCCATATGGGCTGCGATTTTAGGAATAATATAAGATCACGATGTATGATGGCTATGATCACACAAACAGTCATCTAGTCATGGGTCCACCATTTGTCATCAATGGACGTGTATTTTGATCATTGTAAATGTAATGTTAGCTTATGTTATGAGGATGGGCATGCCTCCCTCAACAAATATGTCATGATGTAAATTTATTATAGCAGAAGACAATCTCACTAATTGTTCTTGGACCTGACTTGTCACAAGGTAAATCACTTCACTCATCAGTTGTCATTTATGACTTTGTGATTTCGGGGGGAATATTTCATATGCCATTTTATCGCATATGGTCAATATGCATTCAAACAATATCATTCACATCCTTTGAACACTTTTTCATCCTCCCTAAAATAATTCCTAAGCATGACTCTCTCAAAACCCTAAATTTTTTCCTAAAACTGCTTCATTTCAGTGATTTTTAGGTCAAATGCACTCTAGATCCTCAAATACTAGAATTCACCAATAGGTTGGCCCTCTCTAAACCTACATTGATCACCAGCAGGTCGCGCCTTGCTGGGGTTGTGTTGATTCTATAAAATCAGGGAAAATAAAAAGAATCTTGAAGCTTCTAGGATTTGTTATAACTATTTACCTTGTATGAAAGTCTTGAATCCTATCCTATCCTATCTTGGATTTTTCATACCTTATCCCTTCATATCATCCTCCCATCAAGATTGGATCTCAAACCTAGATTGGTAAATAGATAAGAACTCTCAACTTACCATCCTCTTCTATATATTTGTGACCATCCACGAGCTAGGGGTTGGATTTTGGAGATAGATTCTAACCTCATGTTGCTACTGTGAAAGTAATTATTCCATGAATTAGGGTGAGATAGAGGTACACTTTGTGGCAAGGAAGGACAAGTCAACTTGGAGAAGCTCTTCTACAACATAAACACCTATATTTGGTTATAAATCACTCCATTTATGTTAATGCAATGAGTTATTTGTTTTCCTATATTTGATGTTATGATTTCATGTATTTTGATTCCATGTTGATCCGTTGAATAAAGTGATTAGATGATGCTACATAGATGTCGTAGATTGTTGGCTTGTGTTTTCTTATTGTGCATGTTTTAATTATAGTGATCAGAGCTAGGATTGGAGCATACAATCCAAGAGAGGAATGAAGCATATGATAGATTCCGGGTAGGGTTCATCCCATTGTCTATTTACTTTAAGGAAAACATTAGCTTCTTTATCTTTCTCTTTTTCTATTCTGTGGAAGATACTTATGTCCACAGTCGTAGATTCTGTATAACAATTATAATATTGGTGAGGATTGACATTGTCAAGTGTGAAGTTCCAATATTTTAGTATATGAATCCATAGCTGGAGGTGAAGGCATTGGTTTGCAGTTCTTAGTGTCTCACAAAGATGCATTATCTCCAACTAGAGCCGATGTTGTAGTAGGAGAATTTCAAAATTTTGTGTGGTTAATAAAACTTATAAAACTTTGAAAATTATGAGTTTACCCCTTAATTTCTTTGATAAAATTGAAAGAATACAAAAATTGATTAAAAAATGGTATCATTATGTATATTTTTCATTGAATAATGTATTAAATAGTTTCAAATATATGGTCAGTAGTTATCCCCCTCCACCTCCAAAAAAAAAACATGCTCTCTAGTTAACAAGGGGTTGGGGGGAGGGGGGCACGAGGGAGGTTTAAAATGGAAACTAGGTAGTATATGTTGAGAAATCAATATGCTTTTCTATTACGGTTTATTCCTCTTAATTGATAATTTCTCGTGAGTTTTTGTTGGATTTAATTATTTTATTATGCCTTCTTCATCAAGAAATTACCAAAAACATAAGTGCATGAAGATCACAAGAGAAAAATAACACAAGATGTAGGATCCAAACCAAGGAAAAACCCCACAAGGGGGAAAAACCAAATCAATTATCTTCTTATAGAATCAGATCAAAGTGAGACATCCAAAACCAAAGACTGTGACCTCCACAAGGAACATGTAGCAACCCCTCGTTGATTTTCCATGTAAAAAAAATAAGACCAAGGTCATGGGGCATGTATTCCAAGATGAATGGTGGGAAAACATTATAGTGGGCATAACTTATGGTTTATTATTGGATATGTAAATTGGCAAAGACATTGGCAGAGGAAAAGAGGAAATAAATGGAATTTAATTATAATAAATAAAGGAAAATAGGAAAAAGAGAGATGAAGAGACACAAATATGTATGCAAGGGAAATTAGAGAGAAAATGAAGGAAAATGAAAGAAAAGGGAAAAATGAAAGGAAGAGACTAGACATAAATGATAAAAAGGAACCTAAGAAATAGTTAACAATTGTTTCTCATCTTTTGATCAAAATCAAAAAAGGATACAAAACAAGCACCTGGACAAGCAAGCAAAGGAATGCAAGGTAGCACAAGAGGAAGTTTGGACAACAACCAGTAAGGACATAAATTAGTTGTGGATTGCAGGTAACCTTGTGCATGTGAGATTTAGCATGTTGTGGATTCAAATGCATGGTGCATGCATTAGTTTTTTTTTTTTTTTTGAATGTTTGTTGTCATTGGCATGGGATTCTCTTGGATTGATAGTGGTTTCAGCCTTACCTTGCCATTTCCTGGATAGGCATGATGCATTAGGTTCTGCATTTGGATTTCTAATTGGTTGTCATGTTCCCTATGGTTGTGGGTTGGGATAAAATCTCTAGAGCCCCGAGACAACTTGGGTCCCCTGGAGGTTGTGGGTTGAGATGGGAGATCTCTAGAGACCTGTTGCAACTACTAGAGAGGGAATTGGACCTTCTTGATGATTCTCTGATGAAGTATATAATTTTATGATCATATATGGATTCATGACCTATAGATTTTATTTTATAATATTTTTGAATAAATTTATACCATGATACCATCATGTTTTGAGAAATACTTAGCTTGATTTTTTATTGTACATACTTTTTCTCATCATTGATTGCATTCTAAAAAATTCTAGGCAGTGGCTTGAAGACTAACCCTGAAAAAGTGGCATAGATCTCTCGACTGAATGCACATAATAGGGAAATTTTGGTCATAACCATATGCAAGAAGGTGTATCGGTTTGGTTGGACCATCATAACCAAATGCACAATGTGTTATGGGTGCAGTTGGGGTGATAAGCTTGTAAAAATGGGTTTCAGCTAAGGGGTTGATCACCAGAGATATTTTTCAATTTGTTGAGTGATCTAATGTCCCTAGGGGATGGTAGTATGTGTTTTAGTTGTAGGCCCCACTTCTATTATTGGAACTTGGAGGTCAGGTTATGTCATAGTAGAAATCAACTCATATTTACCCTGGATAGCTTGTAAAAGCAGGTAAATATGGGAAGTGGCTTTATAGAACCAATTCAACCCTCCTCCATATCTCCTCCAACCAAGCCAAGTCAACAAGAATCAACGGTAGTCAAACCTCTCCAAGTCAAAAAATTTGGACCGACAACTTCACAAATTTTCCCTAGCACCTTTGCAGAGTTTCCTCGACACCTTTGCGAAATTTTTTTTGTCCCAACACCTTCACAAAATTAGAATTTGGCCTTGTAATTCATAGATTAACCCCCAAAACTTCACTCGTGTGATCAAGGAAAAGAAAAAAACTCAATTTTGTCTTCCTTCCCTGGATTATTATCTCTCTTCCTTCCCCTTCACATTTCTTCTTCTTCTTTCTTATTGAGATATCGAATTGTGAGTGAGTGAGAAAATGAGGTCAAAGTATCTTCCTTTTATATCCATCTAGGAGGTGGAATAGGGCCTCTTCAAGGATGACTTGACAAATTAGGGTTGTTTTGGTCTTTTGGGACAAAATTATTTTTTTTTAATAAAAATAATATTGTTCTTTCTTTTATAAACTGTCCATATGGGACTTTGACACATGAAATTTTTTATTCTTGACTCAATAAACCCTAAAATCATGAAGGACGTGTTTTGACTAGAAAAATAATAATAATAATAAATTTATTTTTCTTCTTTTTTCTTTTACATGAAATACATATTGATACAAGTACAAGGATAATTATGAAGACCATACCTAGTTACATTTTTCAACACTTGATCTTAACCAGGGCCAAAGGTATTCATAATTACACTATGGGATACAAGGATACTCAAATTGAAATATTCTCGTTGTTTCGGGGAATATCACCCTAGAGGTTCGTTGGGTCCAAGAAAACTACCAACGAATCAACACCCAAAGATATTGCCTCCGAGAGTAGATGAATAATTGCAGTGTATTCTGTTGGAAGCAGGACCAATGCAGACTGCTCTTGATACTAACAGCTGATCGGATGGATAATGAAGCACCCAAGCCGCGGAAGCTAAGTTCCGGGTGTGTCTACTAGCACCATCGGCGAAACCAAAATGACTCATGACATCCAACACAACCTGCCAAAGTAGATCAAAAACATCACCAACTCATCAAAGATCGAAAATCAATCAGATATGTAAAAAACAACAAAAACTACTATATACAAAAGCAACATGCCAGGCCAAAGCCTAGGCATAATACTTCTTCAAATAGAGCCCATTTCGGGGCTCCAGCAACTCGTTCCCTTCGAAATCAACCAAGGTGTAAGCTCCTTTCTTAAGAACTTTTTTAACGATATAGGGGCCATACCACCTAGACTTAAATTTTCCTACCCCCAAGGCATCCTTTTCTTGGGCATAGACCAAAACAAGGTCACCTTCCGAAAATACCCTAGGCTTGATCGCCCTATCATACTGAACTTTAACTCGGTTTTTATGTGCTTCATTCATCGTGGCAGCATCCCGACGCTGCTCATCGAGATGTTCCAAGTAGAGAGCCATTAAGACCTAGAAGAGGTTTGAGACTCAACGACTGGCAAGAGAAGATGTCTACGTGTTAATAAAATCTGGTCCACATACACTGGCTGAAACGGAGTAAAACGATTAAGTTTCATTCTGACGTCTGCTTTCCTTAATCAGGATATAGTATATGTGAGGTTGGATCAGCTTTATCAATTATCATTTGAAAATTATATTCAGGATTGTTACGACTTCCACTGCCCGTGACGAGGATAATATGGAGATGGTATCTGCGAAAACCCAATTTGAGAGCCAACTCAGCCATCATACTATTCTGAAAATGATTGCCATGATCAGTGACAATCTCTCTAGGAATACCAAAACGAGCAATAACCTGGTTGAAAAGAAAAAGAGCTGCAGTCTCACCATCATTCCCAAAGTAGGCATAGCCTCGACCCACTTCGTAAAGTAGTCTACTGCTACAATAATCATCACTTGTATTGCGCCTCTTTGAGCGGGTTACAAGTAGTATAATCAATACCCCACTTTGTAAAGGGACCGACAGTAACAACTGGAAAAAGCGGAGCTGGATGAGCATGCATTTTTCGAGTATAAACCTGACACGGATGACACTTCTTGACTGATTCAATACAATCTTTGAAAATTGAGGGCCAAAATTATCCAGCACGCAAAATCTTTTGAGCTGTAGCAAGCCCAGATAAATGACCCCCACAAGCTCCACTGTGGGAATCATTCAGCACAGCCTCGGCTTCTTCAAAAGTTAAGCAGCGTATTAGGATTGAATCAACCCCTCGACAGTATAAAGCATCACCAATAATCAAATAATTCTTGGCCAAGTGACGCAACTTACGACGCTTATCTTTCGAAAAAGTCAAGGGAAACTTCGCAGTCTGGAGATACACAATGATATCTCCGTACCAAGGATCCTGTGAAGAGATAAGAAACAAGTGTTCGTCCAGGAAGGACTCATCATAGATCATCTCTTCCCCACAGGGCAACTCAGAGATCAATTCCGCAAAAACTAATGATTTCTTGGATTTGGCAGACAGAAACTCGAGATCAAATTCCTGTAAAATCACAATCCATCGATTGTATTTGCCCCCAATCACTCGCCTACTGAGGACAAACTGAAATGGATTGGCAGCTGCCAAAACAAAATTTTTGCGAAGAATAATGTAATGTCGGAGTCGTTGCACAACATGAACTGCTGCTAAGGCTAACTTTTCTATCGGAGTGTACCTAAGTTCAGGTCCTACCAGTCCTCAACTAAGGTAGTAAATAACATGATCTGCAGGAGCATCATCTTCCTGAACCAGAACCATACCAATGGTAGATTCTGCTGCTGCCAGATACAAAAGGAAATCCCTGCTATAATCCGGTGGACTCAGTAAAGGAGCAGAGGTCAATGCTTTTTTCAAAGCATCGAATGAGCGTTGAGCGTAGTCGTCCCAAAGAAAAAGAACTCATTTCTTCAACAATCTCATAAATCCCTTTGTTACTTCAGCATAATTGACGATAAACCTCCGAAGAAAATTAGACTTTCCCTGAAGACTTTGAAGCTGACGGATGGAGGACGGGGGAGGCAACCGAAGTATTGCCTCAACCTTGAAGGGATCTACCCTTATCCCTTGCCTAGACACAATGAATCCCAATAGCCGACCGGATGTAACCGCGAAAACGCACTTGTTCGGATTCAATTGAATCTTATAAAACCCACATCGTTCAAATATTTTCCTGAGGTGACCAGGATGATCCATCCTCTTGCGAGAATGAGCAGCTAAATCATCTAAGTATGCCTCGATAATCTTTTTGATGTCATGGAAGGCGTATGACATGGCCCGCTGAAAGGTAGCCCCAGCATTTTTAAGACCAAAAGGCATCTTCTTGTATGCAAATGTACCCCAGGGACAAATAAATGTGGTCTTATGTTGATCTTCAGGACGGATATTAATTTGATTATATCCAGAAAAACCGTCCATGAAGGAGAAAATCTCGTTACCGGCACACTCGTCAATGATCTGATCGATAAATGGTGTGGGGTAATTGTCTTTAGGACACGCTTTATTCAGGTCTCTGAAATCGATGCACACTCGAATCGTTCCTTGCTTTTTATCTACGGGAACGGGGTTTGAAACCCATTCAGTCAGAGGAACAGGGAAAATGAATCCCGCCTTAAGCAGCTTCTCAACTTCAGCTTTGATAGCTGCTGCCTTCCTAGGATTGACCGGATGAAGTTTTTGCCTCACCGGCTTAGCGTTTTCATACGTCTTGATCTCATGCTGGACAATAGATGGATCGATGCCAGGCATTTCCTCATAAGACCAAGAAAATACATCCCTATACTCTTTAAAGAGCTCGGTGTAAATTTTAATCTCTTAACGGGAACATTCAGCTCCAATGAAGACATTCTCGATAATATTGGGATCCCTGGAAATGTTCACCGGGATAGTAGGAGAGATCACAGCCATGTTCCCTTTAGCATAAACCTATGTTGGTGCTAAAGGGTTCAAGACTGGGTGAACAGGACCAGGAGACGGAGGACTTGGAAAACTTGTTTCAACTTCGCTTAAGTCAGGTAGGAAGTAAGACCGATGATGCAAATCATCCCACGGTCTATCTATACCTGTCATTGCTTCCAGGATAGCCTCTTCAGATGGAAGAGTGGTATCTAGACAATCCTGGGTAGAAGAAGAACTAAGCGTCCAAGCCGGAGCCACATCACCATCCAACTCTTCCGTTGAAAGAGGAGCTGGGATGGTTTCTGCAGAGTCAACAATAGACTGATATGCAATCTCAGCTGCAGAAATAGGAAATGCCATTCCACCCACTTGACCTTCCGCTAATGTGGCAGTAGGGGAAGGTAAGGTCCAAGGGTCCGAAAAATAATGAGTTCTAAAGAACTCTCTTTGCAAAGGAACCTTGGAGGATGAGATAGCATTTATATGCACCGTAGGAGGAGGAAGATCGAAAGTACCCGTCAAGGAAGAATACATTCCAACTCCTAGATTCTCGACAGCCGCCTTAGTATTATCCAACTTTGGAATCGATGAGTCAGTAGACGCATTCGGGTCTACAGGAGGACAGTCCAGTTGGTCCACTGTAACGATCCTCCCTTCGTGGGGGAAACATATAATTTGAAATAATGAGGATGCAATGGCATCCATCTCATAAATCTAGTTCCTCCCCAACAGAAGGTTGTAGTCCAAGGCTGCATCTACTACCTCAACCTCTATGTTAACAGTTTTGCCCCCAACACAGAAGGGCAAAGCTGGGACAATACCATGGGGTCTGTGAGAATGACCATCGAACGCAGTCAGAACAGTGCTAGTTGGAATAGCTTTGGGAGATCCCAGTGTCTTCCAGCATGCGAGAGACATCACGCATGTGGAAGCACCCTCATCAACAACCGTCTGAAAGATATTTCACTTTCGATACGATGATTTAATATGAAATGCCATGTGATGAGTAAGTCTCTTCTTAAAATTAGTCATATCAAAAGTAATTAGAAGAGAATTTTTCGGATCAATAGCCCCAATGGCAGTGAGCAAAGCGTTGCGCTGAGCCGGACAAGACTGGAGTACCTCTAAAGCTGACATAGCACAAGGACTATGCGCCAGATCTTCTACAATCGAGTAGTTCTGGGTAGCCCTTGCATTCGGATTAATCGTTGATCGCTTAGCAGATGCTTTGCGCATCCGAGGCATAGACTCAACAGTAGGCTTCGCAATGTGAAGCGGCTCAGTAGCATCAGGAACTTCCTTAGCTTTCGAAGACTCTTCTCCGCCATAATCACGGGATCTCATAGCGATATCCGCGTGAGCACTCATCATGAAAATGTTCGATGGAATTTCCCCTTCCTGGGTACCTCCAGAGGAAGCCCCAGGATTTTGGTTCGCACCAACAACTAATTGCTGCCCTTGGGGAAAAGGGTTTGTTAACACAGCCTGGGAACTAGAAGAACCCTGCTGAGCTAACAAGCGCTGAGCATCCTGAATTTTAGGGCAAAGGTGTGTGAGATGGTCTCTAGCACAGAGCTTGCATGGAAACTTCACTTTCTTCTTCTCCTTTTGACCCTCACCAACACGCTCGTTGGTTTTGTTTGCATTACCCTTCCCGTTCTTGCCCTTCTTCTTTTTATTTCGTCCCTTCTTCTTCCCATCGGATTGTTGATTTCCTTTGGGATCAGAAGCTTGGACAACATTTATGGACAAAGACTGGGAAGGTGATGACTCAGCAGGCACAGCCTGACTAGAAGGAGCAGATTGCAAAGACAACTGCTGCAGTTGAGTAAGCAGGCTGGTTGCACCACTATTGATCGATCCGACAAGCCCATCACCATGAGGACCGGGCTTAGTTTTCGATAAATCTAATTTGGAGCGAGGAGCATTGGGAAAATATTTATAAAGGACCCCAGACTGAGAATAGATCAGTTCCAGCTGCTGGGCCCTAAAAATGGCATGCTCCTCAGAAAATACCCCAGATAGGGATACATCTTTTGAAATATCTGACTGCAGAGATTTCAGAAACCATTCGAGAAGGAATTCTCCTGGAATATGAGCTTTGATAAGCCTCTTCCTTCTCCTCCATTCCTGAATGTGATCAGAAATGTGCGTTGCCTCATCCTGCTTAAAATTAGCCAGGAGTTCGGTCCCAGCCTCATATCTGACAGGCAACTGAAAATGGTTTAGAAATGTGACGGCCAGTTCTCCAAATGTAGCGAAACTGCCCCCAGTGAGCTCTATATACCATTTGGCAGCATTTCCAGTTAGGGTGCGTTGAAATAATCTCAACCTAATCGAGTCATCGATCAGGGAGTTCGATGAGCACCATAAGTGGAAAGTGGTAATGTGGTCCGCCGGATCCTCTCCATTCTTACCTTCAAACTTTGGAATGTCTGAAGGAAGTTTGGTCGGGACCGGAGGCCACCCCGGACTATAACGAATCGGGTCATTAGTCAACTTCGACAAATATGGCAAGTTTAACGTTGCCAGAAAAGGTAAGCGAGGCGGAGCCTGAGGATTCCATCCTTGATGGGATGGATTCCCAACATTCTGAAAAGAATTGCCTGGATTTGATAAGGCACCAGGTTGCCAGAAAGGACTCGTAGAAAAAGGAGAAGAACCTCCTCCCCACGTCGAGTTACCAAAGCCCAGACCAGTTCCCCCCGCTGAAGTTTGAAATGAAGAGGAGAGCCCCTGATAGGGGTTCCAGGAATTAGATAGAGGAGAAAAGGTCTGATAAGCACTTGACGAAGGGAAAGAAGCATTCCCTTGATGACCTGCGTAAAACTGATTCCCTGCCCCCGTTGTAGTGAATACAGGGTTCCAACCTGTAAAAGTAGTCGAACTTTGCCCCCCAGACCAAGGGTTGAAACTCTGGGCCTAAGAAGTAAACGGAAAGGACCCTAACGAAGGATTCGAACTAGGAATGTGTCCAGTTCCGAAGGGGAACCCTTGAAATGAAGTTGATCCACTAGCCATGGAAGACATGGGCGTAGATCCAGCTGAAGCAGCGGAAAAGGAAAAAAGGTGTTTCTAGAGGGCATCCACGAGCAAAGGACGAATGAGAAGCATGTGCTTGGGTGAACCCAGAGCCAAACACAGCAGCACTAGAAGCAATCAAAGATGAAGCAATAGTGCCCCCTGCTTCAACAAAAGCAGGAGTCTGAATGCCTGCAGCACTCACGGTAGAAGTCGCGTTCCCAGTCGTGGCCATCGAAAGATAAGAATGATACGGAAGATACGGCGGTCTCTCCGACTCCGGTCTGATGTACTGAACAACAAACGGATAATCAGGAGGAAGAGGAGATGGACCTGTAGCAGGAGGCTCAGGTACGTCTTCGATTTGAAAATCTTCTTCCTGAGGAAACAAAACTCGCGAGGTGAGCGGAACGCTCCTCTCGAGACCGACACCAGAATCAGCTATGAAACCTTCAGACCTTTGTGGAGGATCTCTCTCCACTACGTCAGACGCCACAGGGTGGTAACCACCTGCTAAATCGCTCCTACGCCTTCTCGAAGAAGGCTCTGGACTCTCGGGAGATAACCCCCGGATTCTCCTCGAACGTCGAGGCGCTTGATCAGCCACTTTTATAGATTTTATAAATTAGACTCAAAAAAGTGAAAAGCTAGGCAAGCTAGGAGCAAAGAGCACTCACTAAAATAAAAATCCCTGAGATACAGTCAAGCAAACAGCCTCCAAGTATTTCCGCTCCGAGTGATGAGGACCGGACACCAAAATACAGGAAAGCGAAATATAGGACCTCCCGAAAGTAGTCTAGGATGATTAGGGCCCAGAACAACTAGCGAAGGTATCAGAAATAGTTACGCTGACCTCCTAACGACAGCCTTTGCCGGCTCAAGAACCCAAGCTTCGCAAGGGCACCCCCCAGAAGTACTGCTGAAAGTGATGCGTTTTCTGCCTCAGGTACCACGGGTATTCCCCCCCGCAGTCACCTGTGTGGAACCTAGGAGTGGCAACTATGGGCACCAATCCGTGTCAGAAGTCGAGCGGAACGGTCTTGAGGTCAGATTTAGCAAATCAGAGAGGGGGTATCTCTCTTCTCATCCTTCACTTCCCCTCGCGCTTGACTCTATGGAGGAGAGCTTTCCTGGTCCACCTAACGGAGTTGGATTTCGCTCAATTAATCAACTTCTATGTTTTGTTTGAGCGGCCTTGGAGAGTTAACTCTCCACTCACCTAATCCAAGGCCCTACAACCTAGCTAGTTGGTGTATGACACTTAGAAAACTTGCTAGTTGATTTTAGATTAAATCGCTTATTTTAATGGGTTGTTATGTTAAGTCACAAGGATATGGAGATGAAACGTATGGTGTTTTGACGCAAAAGAAATTAATAAAAACCTAACTACATGCAAATGCAGTTATTGTCTTTCGATGAAAAGCAATCTCTATACAGGTTCTACGAGATTAAAAATTGTATTTTTTCTTTTCAAATAACAAGCTCACACTCACAAAAACTATGAAACTGACTAAATGATTAAATGCACCTAATGCAAATTACTACAAGCATGCAAATTCTAAGATGAAAAATCTCTAAAAGCAGAGTGAAATTTCCCAAAAAGCTCTTTCAGTTTTAACTCTTTTTTGGTTGCCCAGAAAGTTAGTTCCCGAAATCAAGAACTCTTAATACAAAGACACCAAAGAATGCTTAAAAACAAGAAGAATAAATCAATGATAACTCCTCCCCAAAATCAAGCAAAAAACCAAAAGCAAGAAACCTCACTAAAGCTCCAAAAGATATAGCGAAACGAAAACAAAAATGCAACAACAAAAACAAAACAAGACACAATGTTTTTTGAGTTTTTGAAATGCAAAAACAAAAAGCAAAGCAAATGTTTTTTGAGCTTTTATGTTTTATAAAGAAAGAGCTCGAAAAGACCAAGCACAACTATCAAAATCCAAACCAAACAAGACTGAATTTCAAGCACAAACTTCAACAATGCTCCAAACCTTATAAGGCTAACTAGTAGCAAGATCAATAAGAGCAAAAGAAGACAAGAAAACTCAGCCACTTAGCCTAGAACAATAGTACAAACTCGTCGCAAACAAAAACTTTGAAGAAGCAAGAAAAACTCTTCAAAAGTTGCAACAAGACCTAACCTACTGAACTCAAGAAAACCACTCAACAAACGAGAAAAAATCGTAATGCGAAGCACAACACAAAGATAGGAAAGAGTAAATGAGCAGGGGCTCACTGTTCTGATAAAGCAGAACAGCCAAGAATGCTCAGAAAGCGATCTTGGTATTCAATCCAGAAGTGCCAGCACCAGAAACAACACTTTTCCAAAAAGAATAGTTTTCAATCAAACGAAAGAGAGAAAAGACCATAAACCACTTCCTTCACAATCCAGAGAGTACAGAGACATTGTAGGAACAAGTCTCCACAGCCAGAAAGGACCAAAAAGTCAAGAAACTCAAAAATTCAAAATCTGCCTAGGTATACGCTACTTCACAGTTTAGCAACATGCGTGCATACGCGACTGTGCTAAAGGAAACTCGCGTATACGTGGGTACCTTTAGACAAACTTGCGTGTATACGCGAATGTGTGCAGAAAAAAGCGCGTATACAAAGGTAAATAATGAAAAAACAAAAGGATCAAGCCTGGATAAGAAACCGAGACTTCAGACTGACTGAAAAAAAAGAAAACTGGACTGCAAATGAAAGTTAAAACTATCGGCAACCTACCAAACAGCTGAAACCACCCAACAGGGGAGTCACAAGAATGTGATCCCTAGCGGAGTCGCCAGTTCTGTTTCGGGTAATATCACCCTAGAGGTTCGTTGGGTTACAACCTCCACAGAGCAGGGGCATGCTACTTAAGAAGGACTCACACAACCATACATGTTCATGAAAAACTAAATAAAGTAGATCGAGGAAGTTACCCGTAGGTCCTACGGTTGAAGCAGATCCCGCGGGGTTCAAACCCCCAGCAACCTTCCTTCCTTCTTAACCTGAAAGACAAGAAGAAACAAGCACGAAGAACTGGTTGTACAGCATATATCTACTCTAAATGTTAGTGAAATCGATATGAAACATTAAATAAATCATAATGAATGCTTGAATAACAATATTCTCATATATGAAAGCACACACTAACACGTATATTTCGGGAACAAGATGGTACTTCTGTATTATAAATAGCATGTACAGAAATAACAAGTGGAGAGATCCCCTGAATCCTTCCACGATCTTCGAGCAGACCGTCGTCCGGATTCGTCCCACCCTTGCCTCGCTAAGACTCTTTCCAAACTGGTGCATACGAGATGACATATAGGAAGATGAGCATCTCGAGGAAACAAAGGTTTCCTGAACTGAACTGGGAAAGTGCATGAGGCACGGGGAATCAGACTTGGATAGGGAATACCAACAGAGTATAATATCAATAAATTATCTCTCTCCCTTAGACCATACACATGAGGGGCTTTTATACTCCCTCCAAGTAGTTTCAACAGTTGGAAACAGTTGGCCACGTGCTGGGGTGGTTGAACTACCTGAGTAACCATCAACCTAGCGCGAAATTAGGGATTTTTTATATATATTTTTAATCATTTTAATGGCATACACGGAAAAGTGCAGTTAGACTCGCATATACACGCGGAAAAGTACGGGCATAGTCGTGTATGTGGATTTTTACACTGTTTTTAAGTGAATTTGTCCAAGTCTGTAGGAATGGGTGCCCAAAACCATAAAAGCAATCATGAATCATATGAAGGTGATAAATGATGCTATAACAAATACTCAAGCTTCTTATTTGGAATAGACTTCGTTAATATGTCAACTACCTATTCATCTGTGGAAATGTATTGTAGCTTCATGACCCCATATTGTACCAAGATTCTAATATAGCAGTACTTATTATTTATATGATTTGTCCTAGCATGAAAAATTGGATCATTTGTCAACCTTATGCAACTTTGGTTGTCACAGTGTATAATGGTAGGCTCCAAAGGTCCTTTAAAAAAATCTGAAAGCAGCTTTCTGAGCCAAGAAACTTCTCTGCCAACTTCGCTTACTTTTATATATAGTCGACTTCAACATTACTTAATGCAATTGAATCTTGTTTTCTACTCATCCATAAGATCATAGAAGATCCCAAACTAAAACAACCACCAGTAGTGCTCTTTCCATCTGCATTATTGCCTCCCCATTATGAATTTTTATAGCCCAATAATTGTATCTCATCACCAACATATCTTAGATAGTGATGTATAGTCCCAAGAAGATATCTTAGAATATGTTTAGCTATTATCCAATGATCATGCCTTGTATCCATCTAGAATTGACTAATAATGTTTACTGGAAAACGTATGTCTAGTTAAGTGTTCACAAGGTACATTAAGGATCCAATCAATTTTCCGTAGTATGTGGGGTAAAAAAGGCTTGAATATAAACTCCTTAACTTCTTTAAATTAGTGATCATTGGAGTTGTCATCAGTTTATTGTCCATCATACCAAAATTCTGCAATATATCGATCACATATTTCGCTTAACTAAGATAGATCTCACTAGGTTTCTACCATAATTCTAGTCCCATTTAGTAATGCATTAGTCCAAGGTCCTTCATATAAAATTTAGCTACAAGTTGTTTCTTTAATTCTTGAATATGACGCTATACACCTATTATTAGTAGGTCATCCACATATAGTAGTATAATCACAGGTTCATTCTTAACCACCATGATGTAGAGATTAGGATATGCAAAATTTTTGACAAAACCAAGTCTTAGTAGATATGCATCCAACCTCGTGTATCATGCTCTAGGTGCTTACTTCAAGCCACATAGAGCTTTCTTTAACATGTATATTTGTGTCTCCTTATCATTGAATTTGAATCACTAGGGTTGCTCAATGTAAACTTCTTCATCAATTATCCCATTTAGAAAGGTTGGTTTTACATCCATTTAATGGATATTCCATCCCATAGTAGAAGAGATAGAAATGAGTGATCTAATATTTGTATACCTAGTTGTTGGATAAAACTTTTCTTCCTTGTTGATTCCTTCTTGTTGAGAGAATCCTCTTGCTACAAATTTTTCCTTATAATTTTCAATGCTTCCATCAACTACATGATTGATCTTGTACACCCATTTGGAGGTCACAACATATTTTCCTTTAGGTATAAGAAAATTTTCCCAAACATTGTTCTTCATTATAGATTGGTATTCTTCTTACATTTCATTCTTCCATTCTTGATGTTCAACTTCCTTCTCATAAGTGGTAGGTTCTGCTTCAATAATTTTAGTCATGTAAGTTGCATAACTTGAATATCTCTTAGGCTTCTTAATCTCCTTGAATGTTCCATTTATTGTTGCATGTCCTTCGAATTCTTGTAAACTTGACCTTAACAAAGCTGGACTATTTCGAGTTTCTAGAATGAAGAATTTCTCACAAGTTCACTTGGTCCTTCAATTTATTCATGATTTATTGTAAGTTCTTGAGTATTTCCATGCCTTGAAACGTATTCAAATATCAGTTCTTCCTCCTCTTAAAAATCAATGGGAATGTCTTTGGACTTCTTGTATGCAATATTCTCATCATATATGGCATCTCTACTTACTTAAATACAATGATATTATTTAATGTAGACTCTATAAGCTTTTTATCAAGTGTTATATCCAACAAATATGCCTCTTATACTTGTAGGTTCTTACTTCTTCATTTTTTCTTTGGGAATGTGAATGTATACAGGACATCCAAATATTCAGAGATGATCAACACTTGGCTTCTTTCCTGTGAATGCTTCTTTTGGGGTCATGTCATTAAAAATTCTATGAGGACTTCTATTTTGTATATATATATTGTTGTTACAAATGCTTATCCCCATAAAAACTTGGGAAGGTCTTTGTCATGAAGCATGGATAAACTAACACATTCTTCAATGGATTGATTCTTCCTTTCAACCACACCATTATATTGAGGGTTGTATGGAACTATCAACTCCCTCTTAAATCCTACTTCCTCGCAAAAATTCACAAGTTCTTTGGAAGTATATTCTCCATCATTATTTGATCTTAGGGTTTTGATCTTAATCCATTCTGTCACGTTTTCCACTTCTACCTTGAACCCTTAAAATTTATCAAGTACTTCATCCTTATACTTGAGGAGGCATATATAATTATTACTAGATTTATCATCAATGAATGTTAAATAGTATTGATGGCCACCAACTAACTTCTCTGCCATGGGTCCATAAACATTTGAATGTATGAGAATCAAAATTTAGTGAGACATCCAAGACCCAATACCAAGATATCCACAAGGAATCATGTCAACAATCCTTGAAATATTCTCCAACCAAACCAATTCAACAAGAATCAAAGTCGGTCAAGCCTCTTCAAGTTAAAAAATTTGGACCTACAACTTCACAGATTTTCCCCATCACCTTCGTAGAGTTTCCCCAGTGCCTTTGCAAAAATAGAGTTTCCCCGGCTCCTTTGCAAAAACAAAATTCTGGCCCTATAATTCGCAGAGTAACCTCAACAACTCTGCACGTGTGATCAAGGACAAGCAAAAAACTCGATTTTTTCTTCCTTCATTAGATTCTTCACTCTCTTCATTTCTCTTCACACTTCTACTTCTTCTTTCTTGTTTAGAAATTGAATTGTGACTGAGTGAGAAAATGAGGTCAAATTCTCTTCCTTTTATAGCCATCCACGAGGTCAAATAGAGCCTCTTCAAGGCCAACTTGGTCTTGTGGGACAAAATGATATTTTTTACTCAAAATAATATTTGTCTTTTTGTTACAAACTGTCCAAATGAGGCTTTGACACATGGAAAATTTCCTTCTTGACTAAAAAAATCCCAGAAAAGTGAAGAACATGCTTTGACTAAAAAATAATAACAATAATAATTTATTTTCTTCTTTTTTCTTTTACATTAAATACATATTGATACAAGTACAAGGATAATTATGAACACCAAACCTAGTTGCATTTTTAAACAATATATTGTGGTCTTTACATGTCAGCAACATATTGGGTTCCCCCCACCAAAAAAAAAATCAATTTTAAAACCATCAGGGGACCCCCCTCAAAAAATAATTTTATGATGGATATGTTATGCCATAAAGCGCTATGGTGGAAAGGAAAATGGGACATGTGGTGATTAGGGAATGTGATAAGTGGATCAATTGGGAACTAACAAGGCCAATGACCAAGTAGAACTAATAGAACTTGGCACCTAACATGGAAATTGATAAGACAAATGACATGGAAAATGACATCATATTGACAGATGACATTCAAAATTTTGATAAAGCCTATTCCAATTATTTTCTCAACTAATCATATCCCACCACATATCCTTTTTTTTTTTTTGAGAATAAAAGAAAAAGTATATCAATCAATCATCACATTTATTGTTAACGAGTAGAAAGAGAACTACAAGATAAAAATTCAAAGTTTGGAATTAGAACATAGTCAGCAGACCATTTCGAGTCAATTGCTACTATTGTCTAGGTATTTTTCCTATCATTTTTCTTTCTTTTTCAAAGGGAAAATAAAGAATCCAAACAATAAAGCTTATGAAATCACTCTTCCTTTGAATGTTGAAGAATCAAGTTTGGTAGATTGTGACTTGTATGACTTACACCAACAAAATTTTGCTCAATTTCATAACCTCCATGATTACTTTCATACATGGGAGCCACATTTATCTAGATTTATTTTCCACGAACCTACCCTTTCCGTTGTTTTTAATGTGGTGTGCAAATAATTTCCACAAATGACATTATCCTTTTCATGATTAATTATGAATCAATTCTTGAAATGATGCAAGAAGTTATACCCCCTAAAACTCATGTGTTATTGGAAGAAACTTTAATTTATTCCTACCAAGAGTTACTAGTTGAAGAAAAGGAAACTTTGATTTATTCATACTTAGCTACATATGTTGTTTTTAAAAAAAAACCACCACCATATAGAACCAATATTTTCCTAGACATTTCAAAACAAGTTATTTCTATGATATTTTCACTTTTTGATATTAACCATGACTGAATTGTGGATGAAGAAATATTAGATTTCATGTCCACTATTTCTCCTTTAGGAAAACATTAATTTGATTCCATTATAGCCAATATCTAGTAGATGTAATAAATTTCCAATTAACCTAGTTCAATGCAACTGAATATTTCATATTTTTGTCTTTCCTTGTACATTTTTTTGTTGTATTTTCAAGCTAATAAATATTTGACTTTACACCTAATACTACAATATGAGTTTGGTATCCCTTCCTTAATTATTCACTAGAATCGTTTAATTAATAAAATTCACAAAATCTAGGATTTTATAAATTTGTTAACAAGTCTGTGTATATTGTCTATTCTCTCATCCATGAAGAGTCACCTACTATGATTTATCCTAAAATCAAGAAACTCCTCCAATTAAGCCCCTATACTAAAGTTGGGGATTGTTATATTTTCCAACGCCATATTGAAATCAGATTTTATGGTTTTGAATCCCCTCCCTATCAATTACCAACCTCTTTTACTATAATAATCTTTTCTTTAGAGTACACTAAGAAAATATTGGAGTCTAACCAAATTAATTTTGTATCAAAAAACATGTTAATTTTAACCTAGAAAGGGAACTCAGACCATTTATAGTTAATGCTAGATCAGCTTTACGGGAGGCCAAAAAAATGATTAAGGACATGCATTTATCATAGAAATGATCTTGGGAAATCATTTCTAATAAAACATTACAAGAGGTTTTATCTCCAGATAATCACCTCAAGAAACCAAAGATAGAAAGGTTAGAAAATAAAGACAATTTGGAACTTAAACAACAAGAAGTGTGTCCTCTTAGCCTCCCATTATAGATACTGCTCAACAACAATATTAAACTCATAAAAAATATTCTCAAATAGTATCAGAGATGGATTAATATAGTTAGTAATTAGGGAAAAATCAGAGAATAAAGCAACATAAAAAAAATACAAAGGTGTCAATACATATTCTAGAAGAGGCATCATCAAAGTGAACTTGTGTTTTATTTAAACTATGTGCCACCAACATGTATACCAACTCCCAATGATCAATATAGTCAAGCAACTACACCCTCAACAAAGCCAAAAAAATATGAGAATTTATTTTCTCAATATTTGGAAATAAAGAACCAAAAAATAAAAAATAAAACAATATTTGTATTCACAATTGTGGATCTCGAACCAGAGTATTTTTCAACACTTTATTTTGAAAAGGAGCAATTGAACATGACCATTTTGTAGCCAAAGACCCAAATTGTCAAAGTAGCTAGTGATTACAAAGTACCGAAGTTTTCAATGAAAATCCGGAGGATCTCATGGATGTGCATAAATAAACAAGTGACATGTGTTTTATATACCTAGTAAAAATTTATTTTAGTATATCCAAAGTTCCAACTATGATATGCAAAACTAATAGTCATCTCAAAAAACATAAGTTTCTCAACAGAACAAACAAATGAGGATTAATTAATTGGAGCAATGGATAGTGTAGTTGGGAGCCAATCACAAGGATGTTATGTCAATTAAAGTAGTAATGAAGTCAAAGGATACTAATATCCTTGCATTAAATGGAAAACTTGAAGTTCCAAACATAAAACATGTGTAGACCCCTAAGTTGTTAACAATGTAATAAGAGGAGGATGAATCATTGAATCAAATTATAAAGATGAATAAACAAATTGCAAACTATTAGCAAAAAATTGAAACATTAAACAAAAAAAGGACATAACATGTTTGTCATAGTTATATATTTGTATTTTCAACACCATTAGATCTTTCAGAAGAGCTAGAAAAAAACTATCACTGAATTGATTTTAAAAAATGTTGAGTTAAAAAATCTAAAAAGAATTATTACAGCCAACGATGATGAATTGTATATTTTAAAGGTACTATTACATCCTATATATAAATTAAAGCTAAAATTCAACATGAAAATAAATTGATAGGGAGATTATACTTAATTGGAGCCAGACACATTTTATGGGATCATATCATAGCATAAATGACAAATCTATGAAATTATTTTAGGTTGATTGTGATGAATTTGCATATCGTACATAGAAAACCATTCAACACACATGGGAAGAATTAGTTAAAAACCTCATATGGAAAACATGATTTATAAAATTTCTCAATTCTAAATTTTGGGAAGAGTTGGATGCGTTGGGGTTTTTTTTGATAAAACATCGTTAATTATGGAGACTAACAAAATTTTGAACAAGAAGAATTTGACACAAGGGGCTCTAAACAAGTTCAATGTAATATAAATAAATACTAAACAATTCATGGACAAGTTTAACAATTTAGTAGAGATGGGTTTACTCCTATGTTAGGGAAAATAAGGAAATTTAATTCCACAAGAGAATTACCAAGGACTTCTACTAAAAGGGAGAAATAATGTGGATAAATGTTCAAATATAACAAGGCTTTGAAAGGTCAAAATTTTGTGGATAATTTAATTGATTATTTTTACATTTTATGGAATATTAAAAAAAAAAAATCTACAATCCCGACATATGATAAATATAGTGAGTTGTAAATTTCATATATAAAGACGGCTTCATATAATTATGTTGTGGATGAAGAATATAGATTTCTTGCTCAATCACTTTGTGATGATTTAATAAATAATTGGTCAACATAAGCATTTTTGAAAGCAACAACTAGCAACAATATAGTTAGATCCTACATTTTTAGAATCAATATTTATTTTTGTAATTCTAGTATAGAATAATTTCTACTTGTAGGTAGAAGTTGTTATAGTATATTTTTTATAAAAACTAGAATAAACTTTATACCAAGGGATTGGAAGTTTTTGTATTTGTTGAAGATTATAACTTTGAATGTTATTATTTTCTTCTACTCTATAAGGTTCAACCTTTCTTTTAGTGATAGTCTGGTTATAGCACTGTAATGTGTGTACCTATTAATAAAAAACTTTTTCTTCTATGTAATTTTTTTTTTGCACGAATAAATATTTATAGTGAAATTTGGGTACCACTTCCCTTGTCATATATGCTTGAGTGATATTATGGAAGATTAAAATTAATGAATGATATAGTTTGTATATGAAATACTATCCTTTTCATTGAGTTATCAAAGAAAAATTCATACATAGAGAAGTATGTTTTATGACTGCTAAATTCATACAGTTAGTATATATTTTATCATTAAGATGTTTTTTATAATTAGTTTCATGTTTTAAGCCTCTTGTGTGTGTTTTCTTTATATTCTTCCTACCTTTCATCGTATCTAATAAATTTTCACCACAATTGAATGGTTGCTTAAATATTGGTAATTATAATTATATTTTCCTATGGGTCAGAGAGGAGGTAATACTAAATATCCAGGTCAATCAATTATTTGGTAAATTGGTGCCTTGGCATAGTTCCCTAGCTAGTAACATCTCAAGTAATGATGGGATAGATAATCAAAATTAAGGAAGTTCCTTCTATCATAGATAATGATTGACAAAGCAATGTTCTTTCAACATTAAAATTGCAATCTTTTTTTTTTCGCTCTGCTCCTATGGGTTGCGGCCGTGACCTAGGCGTCAGCGTACCCCTGCTGATTGTTGTTCTCTACCTTTGGCCCCATGGCCCCTCCAATGGCTTCCTCGGAGGCGGCTCCTCCGCCAGACCATGCACATGCTTTCTCAGCTCTAATAAATTCATTAAACTCTCCCCGCCAAGACCTACAATATCCAAATTCGTCAAGAAACTCGAGGGAATTCAGGAAGTTTCTCTACCTCCTGTGATCCCTCACATGGCAGCTCTCTCGCTCGCTGAAAAGGACTCATTGGAAAATTTACAGGACTGTGGTCCTCTCCAAAGACGGTTCAGAAATGGGTCCAACGAAACTGGACAGATAAGATCAATGGAAAAATCTCAATCACATTTTGCGATAGAGGCTATTTCACATTTCATTTTGAGACAAAAGAAGATTAGGATCTGATATTTAGAAATGGGCCTTACTTTATGGATACCATAGGACTTTACCTCAACAAATGGACTCCATATTTCGACTCTGAGCTCGACATCCCCAATGTCATCCCTGTCTAGGTTCGTTTCCCTCACCTCCCCCTATGCTACTGGGGTGACAGCTCAGTAAGGGATATCATAAATGTAGTAGGAAAGTTAATAGATAGAAGTGATCCGAAGGACAACTGCAAACATGTGCCAGTTTCTGCGTAGAAGTGGATCTGGGGAAAGGCTTACCGGAGACGATCAAGCTGAAGGTGGACAATTGGACTCACATACAACAGCTAGAATACAAAAAAAATCATTTCAAGTGTAAGGTATGCCATGAATACGCCCATTTTGCTAATATATGCACAAAAATCATTGATGTTGAAAGTTCTGAACCAGAAACCCAATGAAAAACAATAAAAATAAAAATAAAAGTTGTCTTGAATCCTAAAAACCCAGTCATTACTCTTAATCAACCCTCTTAGCTTGCTGCACCTCTCATTTCTTCCCTACCCAACCCCTCCTCATCCTCCCATCCTTCCCCTCATCCTTCCCCTAACCCCTCTCTCAATATTCTTGCCTCCTCTAACCCATTTTCTTCCCTCACCTCTCAAGAGGAGGACCCCCCTCTTCCCTCCATCCCTCCTCTCGATCCTCAGAGCTCCCCTTCCAAATCCTACCCCCTCCTCCAATGCTATACCTTCTTCAGCCTGTGTTATCACTAGGAATGCAACAAAATAACATGGGGTCATCTTGGAGATCCTAAAAAATCCTAGTCCCGAAAGGAGAAAAACCAAAAACCTTCGAGTTGAAGTAGCCCAAAAGGACATTGCCCTTGGAATACAACATCCTATAGAATCCTACATCATAGGACAAACCAACAGAGAAACAAGTCATAATGAATCAGGAGGGAAGACAGGTCCTCAACCTGAATTCCTAAAATGATGAAAACCCTCTCCTGGAACTGTAGGGGACTAGGGCACCCCTCTAAAAATTCAACTCTAAGAGACCTTCTCAGTCAAGAAAAACCTGACATCATTCTCCTTCAAGAAACTAAACAAGGAGAACAAGACATGGAAATTGTTATTAATAAAATGAAGAACTACATGGGCACCATGGTGGAATCCAGAGGAGCCTCTAGAGGATTAGCCACCATTTAAAATCATTATGCCTGGAAATAGATTGCAACTGTCAAGACCCAAAACTGGATCAAATTCAATCTTCAAAGCAGTCAAGAGAATATTGTGCTCACAATGTACAATATATATGGGCCAAATCACTACAAGAATAAAGAAATCTGTTGGAGCACTATGAAAGCAAATATCAACAGTGAAAGCAACCAATATGTCATCATTGGAGGAGACCTAAACCTGATCCTACATGCCAATGAAAAAAGAGGTGGTAGCTTAAATTTTGATCCATCTAGGGATCAACTTATAATCCAATGCCATGATCTAGTTGACATTATACCCAAAAATCGAAAGTTCACCTGATAAAACCAAAGAATTGGTTTTGGAAACATTATGGAACGTTTTGATCGCTTTATTATGGATATTCCCCTTATCTCTCATTTCTCTGTAGCCTCCTCCAATATTCTATCCTTCTCCACCTCCGACCACTACCCTATTACCCTTTCCCTTGGAGATCAGTCCTCCTTGGGACATCTCCCTTTCAGATACAACCCTCTGTGGAACAAATACCCAAAGGTCAAACATATCATGCTTTGCTCATGGTAGCAGCATATTGAAGGATCCCCCATGCATATTTTGGAAACAAAACTCAAGCAAGTTCATATAGCGCTTAAAGAATGGGCTAAACTCCATTACAAGGAACCAGACAAAATAAGAAACGAAATCAAAAGAGATTTAGAAGAAGCTCATATTGAAATTGATACTACTTGAGCAAAACAAGAAAATAAGGACAAGGAAAAGCGCCTATATTGGAATTCATACAAAGCCAACAAAAACAAGGAGGAGAAATGGAGACTAAAATCAAGAAATATTTAGCTAAAGGCTGGTGACAAAAAAACCTCCTTCTTCCATAAACAGGCCACAGCAAGAAAGACAAGGAACAACATTTAATTTATTATTGATGATGAAGGTGAAGTTTACAGTGACCAAGAAGGCATCAAGGCTACTGCATATAATCACTATAAAAATATGTTCTCTGAAGCAACAGTCCCGTAGGATTACTCTGACCTTCTCAATTTCATGCCCAAGCTTATCACAAAAGAGATCAAAAAATCTATTACAAAAAACATTGAGGAGATCGAAATTCACAAATCAATCTGGTCCCTTCATCTAGACAAGTCTCCAGGGTTGGATGGCTTCTCCATCAACTTCTTCGAAACCTTTTCATAAAAAATAAAAAAAAACCTACTCAAAATGATTCAGTGGGTGCAAAGAAAGAAGAATATCGGCGGCTTCACCAACTCCACTTTCCTCACCCTTATACCCAAAGAGAACCGCCCCTCCTCTTTCTCCAGATTTAGACCCATCTCCCTCTGCAATTCTTCTTATAAAATCATAACCAAAATTCTTGCAACCCGCCTCAAGCCTCACCTCTCGTCCCTCATATCTAAAAACCAGGGGGGTTTCATTTCCCGAAGACAAATCTCTGACTGTATCCTCTTAGTTCAAGAAGCCATTCACTCTAGTATATCTAGATCTGAAAAAGGCTTTATCTTAAAACTCGATCTCGCAAATGCATTTTATAGAGTTAGACACTCCTTCCTTATTTTTGTCCTTAAAACTATGGGATTCGACTATGAATTCATAACCCTCATTAATTCCTACATCTCTAACCCTTAGATCTCCCCCTTAGTCAATGGAAGGTCAGGAAAATTCTTTCAATCCTCTAGAGGCCTTAGACAAGGCTTCCCCCTCTCTCCTTTCCTATTCATCCTCATGGAAAAGTCCTTTAGCAGGTCCTCTGATCATAAGCATAGGGTTGGCCTCATCACTAGAATCAAGTTCAGCAACGGCGTAAAGAACATGAATAATTCACAATTCACTAACGATACCCTCTTGATGGGTGAAGCTACTTCCATTATTGCTCAGATAATCAAAACCATTCTTGATAAGTTCATGCTTCTTTCAGGAGGGTTGATTAATCATCACAAAAGTTGCATTTATGGGTGGTGTTGTGAAGCAAGCTCCAAAAATAGAAGAAAAGAGATATCAACGCCTTAGAAATAAGCCACTTCGAGGGGGAAACCTCTAATACATTACAAGAATGAACAATTCTTGGATGATTCAAATTACAAAACCTCCTTTCTATATATAGGAGTCCATGGGGCCATAATGTAATCCTAGTGGGGCCACAATGTAATCCTAGCCGACCTAACAATAATAATTTAAGGGCACAATAATAACAATATGGGGGTTACAAGGGTACAATAATAACAATAAAGGGGGTTACACTAACAACAATAAGGGACTATACTAATAATATAGGGACCTAACATGCCCCTCTCCTTCAAAAAAGTGTTGTCCTCAACGCTTGAGTAGCTCTGGTTGCTTCTATATACAATTCTCATCCTCCCATGTAGAATCTTCAATGGGTAAGTTCTTCCACTTGATGAGATACTCACGAAATTGATTGATTTACGTAGTTTGTCAAGTTCTTGTTTCCGTGACCGCTTCTGGTTCCAATATGATTTTTCCTTCCTCATCAAGTTCTAGAAATTATTGTTTGAACTGAGTCATTTTTCACCTATAACCTTCTTTAAGCATGAAACATGGAAAATTGGATGCACTCGTGAAAGAAGCGAAAGCTCAATTTGTATTCCATAGTACCAATATTTTGCAACACCTTGTAAGGACCATATTACTTTGGCGATAATTTACTATCCTTCTTAGCTTGCTTGAGGGAAATTTGTTTTTATGGTTATAGCCGTAAAAATACCTAGTCTCCTACATCAAAACTTCTCTCACTACGATGTTGATCTGCCTGTTGTTTCATTCGATTTTGTGCCAAATTAAAGTTGTCCTTTAAGAGTTGGAGAACTTCTTATTAATGCTCGATGTGATCTTCCACTGCTTGAACCTTCGAATTTTCTCTTAAATATGATGTGATGGATGGTGTATGATATCCATAATGTGCCATAAATGGGGTCATTTTTGCTGTAGTATGGAAGGAAGTGTTATACCACCATTCAGGGCATAGAGAGTAACCACTTGACCCATTGTGTTTGTTTATCAGATACAAAACAACGAAAGATATCCTTCCAAACATTTATTTACTATCTTAGTTTGACCATCGGATTGAGGGATGATAGGATGAGCTATGAGCTAATTGAGTACCCAAACAAGAAAATAACTCCATCCAAAAAAATTTCTAGTAAAAATGGGATCTCTGTCGCTCACCACAATAACCCTTGGGTTTCCATGTAGCTTTTTGAATTGTGTCCATAAATGTAGTAGCAACTGTACTTGATTTAAATGGATAAGAAAAATTCACAAAAAGTGTGCATACTTGGTAAGTCTATCAACTACCACCATGATGACACTCTTTCCTTCGGACTTAGGTAAACCAGATGATAAAATCCATTGAAATGTCTTCCCAACGTTGACTTGGAATGGATAAAGGTTGTAGAAGACCCGGGGTCTTAATTTTCTCAACTTTATTTTTCTTGGAAAACCAAACATTCCACCACAAACTTTTGAATATCAGATTTAAGGCCATCCCAAAAAAAATTCTTTCTTCACCCTGTGGTAAGTTTTTAAAAATCCTGAGTGTCCTCCTAAATGAGAAATGTGAAATTCCAAAAGAATCTTTTGTTTTAGTTGGGAATTCTTACAAAGATATAAGTGATATTTGTACCATAAGGAATTATTTTTCCAACTAAATGTATCAGATGTACTAGGATCTTGCTGCGAATTTTGAATGAGTGTCCACACTTCTTCATCCTTCTTCCATTCATCTCTTGCTACGGATTTATCCAATGCGGATGGATAATAGAAATGGCACAAAGCAATGCTTCCACCTCTTCATTCTCTTCTTGAGAGTGCATACGCAACAACATTTAGCTTCCCTTTTTTGTACATTATTTCAAAGTCATAACCCAGACATCTTTGTGACCCATTTTTTAACGTTCTTCGAGAGATATTGTTTGTTTCAAAGTGTTTAAGACTATCATGATCATTTTTAGTCCTTGAGTTTCTTCCAGCTAGGTAAGTTCTCCATTTCTTTAGTGCATGCTATATTTCTAACACATTTCCTTCTTATGAATAGGTTTCTGTAAATACTTTCCTTTGAGTTAGATGACTTTCAAAAGCAACGAGTCTTCCTTCTTGCATTAAACAAAGGCACCAATTCCATTTTCTGAGGGCATCACATTCCACAATAAAGAGTTTTGTGAGTACGGCATAGCTAAGGCTGGTGCATAGTGAACATTGTGCCTCTTTAAGATGTTCAAAGTGTTTTAAGTTGCTTTAGGGTCATGACAATGCATCTTTTTTAATAATCGTAGAGTAGTTGCTGTCTTCCCATAATTCATTGAACAAACTTTCGATAATACTGTTAAGCCTTAAGAAACCCTCTCAGAGCTGCTTTGTTGAGTTGTGGGGACTTTCCATTCCTTAATGGCTTTAATTATATTAGAGGTCTACCTTAACACCCTTGTGAGATACAATATGACCCGGATATTCCACCTCTTGTACTCCAAAGAAACATTTGGATGTTTTTTCATACAATTGTTTCTCTTGCATGATAGTTTGATACCTTGTCAACATGTTGAACATGATCCTTCCAAGACTCTGTTGTAAATTTTTCTAAGGAAAGGATTTGAAAATGGAATTCATCAACCCTTGGAAATGCTAGAAGGTGCATTGGTAAGGCCAAAAGGCATGACCAAAAATTCATAATGACCCTCATGAGTTCGAAATGTTGTTTTCGGATATCTTCAATCTTTAAATCTAATTTTATGATACCCATGAATGAAGATCCAATTTGGTAAAATAAATTGCTCCATGTAATTCATCCAATAATTCATCGAGTCCATGGGGAATGGGAAATTTATCTTTAATGGTGAAAGCTTATTGAGCTCCCTAGAATCCAGACACATGCACAATGATCCATCCTTCTTGTGTACCAATACTATAGGAGTAGAGAAATAACTTTGAATAGGTTGAATTATACCCACCTCTAACATTTCTGCAATCATATGTTCAATTTTTCTCTTTTGGACATAAGGATATCTATAAGGCTTGATGTTTGGAGGAACACTTCCTGGAATCAAATGAATAGCATGATCATGATCACGAATAGGTTGGAGTCCTTTTGGAGATTCAAAAACCTTGGAATGATTGTCCATGACTTTTTGGAGATCTGCAGAAATAGATGATTTTGATGTTGGAACTTCTAGTGAGCATAATTGTGAAATTATGCCTCGTTTTTCTTTCTTTAGATGCTTTTTCATGACATTAGAGCTTATTATCTTTCCTGGCTTCCCTGCAATACCCCATAATTCGACTTCCTTTCCTTACGAAAAAAATTTCAAGAAAAATTTCTTGAAAATTAAAAGCTACCAGTCCCTAAAGATTACAACCATTGTACTCTAGTACAACATCATACCTCTCATAGGAATGGAATGCATTGGACTATTCAATACATATTCCGTAGTTAGCTTGATATTATGGCATTTTCGAGCAATTTATAGTTCCTCCATTTGCAACCATCACTTGACATTACGATTGTTGGGTATAGGAAACAATTCAGATTCCTTGGCTACGACAATGAATAAAATTATAGGTACTACCATAATCAATCAACACTATTACCTTTTTTTCTTCTTGATATGTACTTCTATCTTGAGAGTTTGAGGTAGTGTAATTCCTACCAATGCATTACACGATAGATACGGACTCATTTTTTCCTCTTCTTGGGTGGGTTCCTGGTGTGTATCCTCTTCTTGTTCATTTTCTTCTTCCTCTTCACAATCTATGTAAAATAATTTCTTCTCAAAGCACACTTATGACCTTTAGTGTATTTGCTATCATAAGCTGTATGCAAAGCCCTTTTGCTATTTTTTCTTCCAATTGTTGTCGTATCAACCTTGTGAGGTTGCGGAAATATAGGAGTAGAAACACTTCCCTCTTTATAGAAGTGAGTGGTAGGCTTCCTTGTCGCCATAATTTTACATTCAATTTTTCTTGCCAACTTGAATGCCTTCTCCAATAGATAGATTCCAAAATGCGAACTTCTATGTTGGATGTTATCCTTTAAAGTACCTATGAAGAGACTCAATCTTAGTGTTCCTTTGGAATATCAGATTACCCTTATATTCAAACTGGAATTCCTCAATGTGCTCCCCCATTAAACCCTTTTTGTTTGAGATTTATGAATTGGCTAAAGAAGGTGTTGTTTTTTTGTATCCTCATAATGTGCTATCATTTCCTTCGTAAAAATTGACCAAGTGACAATACGGAGAAAAAGCACATCGATACCATGTTACAAATGTATTTTTCTAAATGTGAAAGTTTGTAATCGTACCAGTATTTTGTGTTTTTGCACATTATGAGATCAAAATATTTAGTCCATCACAGCTAGTATCCATGTTACATGATCCTTTCCATCAAACTTCCTCATATCCATTTTTGGAATATGGTGGTTCTTCCCGCCAACATTAGATTTTGTAAATCATGATTAACATTTAGTCTCTATCGTGAGTTTCCTCTACCATCTTTTCACCATTAGGAAACATTTCTTGTACCAACTTTGTCGAAACCTTCCATGTCTGCTTTTAGATCATTCTTCATGTTTTCCATTTTAGATTCCATGCCAGCTTCCATGCCATCTATCTTAGATTCCATGCCATTCTTAAAACCATCCATCTTAGATTCCACACCTTTCTTCAAAACTTCCATGTCATTTTTTGTTGCTCTTTGCGAGAGAGAAATTTGTTGCACTTGCTCTTGTAATTTTGATATGTCATGTTGCCATTCTTCGTCTTCATGAATCATAATAGAGCTTTCTAAAGGCTTAATGGGTGTTGAATTCTTTTTAGGGGCCATTTTAGAATCTAATACTGATATCTATTCTACAATATGCCCTTGGAATCAATTCAACTTGATTCTTCAAACAAGACTTATGCAATTCGGAAACACACACCTTTTACTTTCTTTTCAAAGGAGCTCGATATTGAAATTGATTTATCTCTGTAATTGTGGATCCTCCAATATCTACAATTCATCCCTGTAGTAGCCCTCCGAAGCTTCTTTCAAATGCCACAGATGCAGTACGATTTGGATTCTTCAAGGCAAAGTTATGTCCAATCTCCCACAATGACCCAATTTTGGATTGGTTCAGTAGAGCGAAATTGTATGACTTGCCACATGTCACTATTTCCTCCTTTGGCTCTGAAATTGATAGAATGAAAACTAAAATCCATGAAATTTTTTCCACTTTTTACAGCATTCCAATCTGATGCTCAGAGAGAGATCTATGAATATTTTCCCATGATCACCTCTTTGAGATGTGTTAGAAAATTATATATTATGGAGCAATGCAACACATAAAATATGCGGAAAATACAAGCACACAAACACATAAAACCAGAGAGACACAGATATACGTGGTTCACCCAGTTTGGGCTACGTCCACCCCGAACAGCCAGTCCTTCCTTTCTATTATCCAGCAAAAATGAAGAGACAAAACCTACAGCAGATCCGCTGTAATATCCTCTATTCTCTCTCACAGTCTCCCTCTCTATTTCTCGCTCCGAGAATACACACATAATACACAGCCACAATACAATACCCTCATATATACAAGGGGGTTGCCTTCTAGGGAAAAAAACCCTAATCTAAACATAACTTCTACCGTCAGATCATTTGCCTAATGAACGGCCCAGATTGACTAGAAATTACTATACTTTTACAAGGAAATTTTTGTATATCCTGCTTTTAGCTTCTAAGCGCTACTCCCCGAAACTCCCTACAGGGGGGGGCCCCACAAAGTCAGCTGCCGCCCCCCCCCCGAACCCCTCCCGCCGGGCAAACACGATTAATTACGGGTGGCGTTGCCACCCCTTTTAAGGTACAGGGGTCCAATGCTGTGATACAAAGTAAACAAGATAATCAGGCTCCACACCCAACAATCTCCCACTTGGAGACTGATTGTAGCAACTCCACCATTGCTTCATTTGCTGGACAATGACTCCTCTTTGGACCTGGCTATTTCTCATCTTCATCATCATCCTTGAAGACCGATTGAAACTGAGCACATTCTCAGTTTCTCCCTGGTTACAACTTTTTTTAGCATATCTGCAGGATTCTGGCTAGTGTGTATCTTTTCTAGCTTCAACTCTCCATCTTCCAATACTAACCGTATGAAATGGTACTTGAGATGTATGTGTTTAGTCCTGGAATGAAATGCTGAGTTCTTTGCAAGATGAATGGCACTTTGGCTATCACTGTATAACGTGCCCATATCATGCTTCTTACCCAATTCATCCATAAACCTTTGTAACCAAATCATTTCTTTACTAGCCTCTGTAGCAGCAACATACTCTGCTTCTATTGTTGAAAGTGCAACAACACTTTGAATTTTTGAAACCCAACTGACAGCTATTCCACCTACAGTAAATACATATCCTGTAGTGCTCCTCCTGTTATCTCTGTCACCTACCATATCTGCATCAACATATCCCCGTAGAGCAATGTTTGAACCACCAAAGCATAATGCTTGATTTGTGGTACCTCTCAAATATCTGAGAATCCATTTTACTGCCATCCAATGTTCTTTTCTTGGATTGTTTATGTACCTGCTTACAACTTCCACTGCATGTGCAATATCAAGCCTTGTGCAGACCATTGCATACATTAAGCTTCCAACTGCTAATGCATATGGAACTTTAGACATATATTCCATTTCTTCGTGGGTCTTGGGGCACATCTCCTTACTAAGTTTGAAATGGCTAGCAAAAGGTGTACTAACTGGTTTTGCATTCTGCATATTAAATCTTTTCAACACCTTCTCTATGTACTCATTCTGAAGCGATTTTTCCTGTCTCTAGTTATCCTCATACCAAGGATTTGTTTTGCAACTCCCAAATCCTTCATTGCAAATGAATTTTCCAATTTTCTTTTGAGCACATTTATTTCCTGCATGTTAGATCCTGCAACAAGCATGTCATCTACATACAATAACAATATAATATAGCTTCCATCATTTTTCCTTTTTAGATAAACACAATGATCAGAGTGACATCTAGTATAACCTTGTTCAGACATAAACTTGTCAAATTTTAGATACCACTGCCTTGGAGCCTGTTTTAAGCCATACAAGCTCTTCTTTAACCCGCACACCAATTTTTCTTTCCCTTTGACCTCATATCCTTCTGGTTGCTGCATGTATATCTCTTCCTCCAAATCTCCATGGAGAAATGTTGTCTTTACATCTAACTGTTCAAGATGTAAATCTTCCGCTGCTACAAGACTTAAAATAGTTATGATTGAATTCATCTTAACAACAGAAGAAAATATTTCATCAAAATCAATACCTTTCTTCTGTGCAAACCCCTTCACCACAAGTCTAGCTTTGTACCTCTGTTTTCCTCCATCTTCTTCCTTCAGCCTGTAAACCCATTTATTATGCAATGTAGTTTTACCTGCAGGCAACCTGACTAAGTCCCAAGTCTGGTTATGCATTAAGGAGTCCATCCCGTCTTCCATGGCTAGCTCCCACTTCTTCCTGCTTTCAACCTGCATTGCTTCTTTATAACATTCAGGTTCACCAGAATCAGTCAACAATAAATAATATAATGAAGGAGAGTATCGTTCAGGGGGTCTACTTATCCTGGTAGATCTTCTAACACCACTTTCAGGTGTTTGAGGTGCCTGTTGCTGTTGTGGTGGTTGTTGCTGCTATGGTTGTTGATTATTATTATTTTCAGGCACCTTTACTTTTTCAGTTATCTCATCAAGAACCGTGTATTCCTTGCTTTCTTTTTCCTGTTTCTTTTCCTGCAACTGATTCTTATACAATACCTTTTCATTGAATATTATATCTCTGCTCCTAATGATTTTGTGATTTTCATAATCATATAAGCGATAACCAAAATCATTAGCACCATATCCAATAAAGGTACATTTCTTTGATTTTGCCTCAAGCTTTGTTCTATTTTCTTTATTAATATGGACAAAGGCCTCACAACCAAAAGGCTTTAAAAAGAGTAGTTTACCTTTTTACCTGTCCATGCTTCCTCTGGAATACCACCATCCAAGGAACTTGAAGGCCCTCTGTTTATTAGATAAACAACAGTATCTACAACATTTGCCCAAAATTGTAAAGGCAATCCCGCATGCAATCTCATGCACCTTGCACGCTCCATGATTGTTATGTTCATCCTTTTTGACACACTATTTTCTTGTGGTGTTATTGGAACTGTATTCTCTCTACGAATTCCATGCTTTGAACAATACCTATCAAACTCTTTTCTACAATATTCACCTCCATTGTCTGATCTGAGACACTTCAACTTCTTTCCTGACTCAATCTCAACCAAAGCTTTCCATTTCTTGAAAGTATAAAATACATCAGATTTATTCTGAATACAATAAATCTAGGTTTTTCTAGTTGCATCATCAATTAAAGTAACATAATAACGAGAGCCACCAAGAGATGATACCTGAGCAGGTCCCCATACATCTGTATGCAGAAGCTCTAATTTTTCACTCTTCTTTTCTTTCCCAAATATGAGAAATCTGACTCTCTTCTGTTTTCCATAAATGCAATTCTCACAGAAATCCAAATCAAAATTCTTCAAACCTGGCAACAAATTTATTGAGTGAAGAATATTCATCCCCTTCTCACTCATGTGTCCGAGCCTATGATGCCATAATGCTGCATCTACTCCTTTCGAAGTTAAAGCATTAACAGAGTTAGAAATACCATTGCATAAATACAATGTACCAACCTTTTCGCCTTTTGCTATTACCAGGGCTCCTTTTGTGACCTTCCAAGCTTTATCTGTGAAATTTGTCACACAAACTTCACTGCCTAACTGCCTTGTTGAAATCAGATTTTTCTTTAGATCTGGAACATGCCTTACCTCCTTTAATAGCCATTGGTTTCCATTCTACTATCTTACAAGAACTTTACCCATTCCAACAATTTTACAGGGTTTATCATCACACAAATGAACTTGTCCAAAATATCCTTGAACATAGTCATGAAAATATTTATTATCAATTGTGGCATGGAATGAAGCCCCTAAATCTACAACCCAAGAATTAGTAACATTTTCGAAAGAAAGAATCAAAGAATCTTGTAACACATCACCTGTCACATTTGCTTCATGATTGTTTTCTTGTTGTGTGTCTCCTTCTTTTCCCTTCCAAGATCTACAGTATTTCTTTAGGTGTCCTTTCTTTCCGCATTTCCAGCACATTATCCCTGATCTGGACTTGGATCTGCCTTTTCTTGATTTACTGCGATATCCTGAGCTCTTTCCTCTTTCCATTCTCCTTCCCCTAGACTCTGCACTCAAAGCATTACCCGATGTCTCACCAGAGATTTTCCGTCGCATTTCCTCGCTAAGGATAGCACCGACAACATCATCAAAATTTAAAGCACTAGATCCAGAGACAAAGTTACTAATGGCCATTACTAAACCATTCCAACTCTCTGGCAACGAGCACAAAAATAACAGAGCTCTAACTTCATCATCAAAGTTTACCCCTATAGAACTTAACTGACTGGTAACTATATTAAAATCATTTAAATGGTCTACAATAGATCCACCTTCTGACATCTTCATATTAAATAGTTTTTTCATAAGAAATACCTTGTTTGAGGCCGAGGGTTTTTCATATAGTTTCGCCAACGTCTGAATCAAACCCTCTGTTGTTGTTTCCTTCGAAATATTGAAGGCGAATGACGCCACAAGGAACAACCATATTGTTCCGAGTGCCTTTCTATCGAGAATTTTCCATTTCGCATCTATCATGGCTGTCGGCTTCTTTGTTTTTCCACTCAATGGTAGGTACAGATCTTTCTGATACAGATAATCTTCCATCTGCATCTTCCACAGTGGGAAGTTTTGGTCGTTAAATTTCTTGACCCTAAACTTACCATCTTCCACCATTTCTCCCACTCAAACCAGGAACCCTTCTTTCCTGCAAGTTTATCAGCCAAATATACCTTTGGCTCTGATACTAGTTGTTAGAAAATTATATATTATGGAAAATGCAACACATAAAATATGCGGAAAACACAAGCACACAAAACACATAAAACCAGAGAGACACAGATATACGTGGCTCACCCAGTTTGGGCTATGTCCACCCGAACAGCCATTCCTTCCTTTCTATTATCCAGCAAAAATGAAGAGACACAACCTACATCAGATCCATTGTAATATCCTCTATTCTCACTCTCTTAGTCTCCCTCTCTATTTCTCGTTCCGAGAATACACATACATACACAACCGCAATACAATACCCTCATAAAAGGGAGGGGTTTCCTTCTAGGGAAAAAAACCCTAAAATAAACATAACTTCTACAGTCAGATCATTTGCGTAATGAACGACCCGGATTGACTAGAAATTACTATACTTTTACAAGGCAATTTTACATCTATTTTTAGCTTCGTGGGCGCTGCCCCCGAAACCCCCTGCCAGGGGGGGGCTCCATAAAGTCGCTGCCACCCCCCCTGGACCCCCTACGACAACGATTAATTTACGGGCGGCGTTGCTGCCCCATTTAAGGTACAAGGGTCCAATGCTGTGATACAAAGTAAACAAGATAATCAGGCTCCACACCCAACAAGATGAAATTCAGAAGCCTCAAAAAGCCCTAACTTCAACAGTTCATATCTCCAAAAATATTATTATCCAATATATGAAATTGTTTGACAATGTTCCTCAGGATTGTGGCTTCGTACTCTAAAAATTTCAGCTTCTGAAACTTCATAGAAAAAACATTATTACGAAAATACCACAATGACCTGTTTAGGTTAAATTCAGAAGCCTGCAAAATGACCTAACTTGCACAGATCATATCTCCGAAAGTATTGCTAACCAAGCTCTGAAATGTTTTGACGAAGTTCCTCAGGATTTTGGCTTCGCACTCTAAAAATTTCAGATTCTGAACCTTCATAGAAACAAAGTTATAGCGAAAATTCCACGCTGACCTGTTTGGAGCAGTGAAACCCTAGAATCTCAAAGCTCTTATACCAAATGTTGTGAAACCAGCTCTAAAAATAGAAGAAAAGAGATATCAACACCTTATAAATAAGCCACTTCGAGGGGGAAACCTCCAATACATTACATGAATGAAAAATTCTTGGATGATTCAAATAACAAAACCTCCTTTCTATATCTAGGAGTCCATGGGGCCACAATGTAATCCTAGCCGACCTAGCAATAATAATTTAAGGGCACAATAATAACAATAAGGGGGTTACACTAACAATAATAAGGGACTATACTAGTAATATAGGGACCTAACAGGTGGAATGCCACTAATAGTACTATGCATAGCATCGCTCAAATCTTTGGAGTCCAATACAAGACAAATTAGACCTACTTCAATTACCTTGGGATGCCAGTTAGTTCTGGACCTCTAAAGGCTGAGGTGTTGAACATCGCCATTGAAAAACTTAAAAATAAAGTACAGCAATGGGGATCTTCCTGACTTAACCTAGCTAGGTGCATTGTTCTCCTCAAATCTGTTCTAACTGCCCTGCCTTTGTACCACTTCTCCTTGCTTCATGTCTCCTCTAGCTTCCATCACAAAATTGAAGTTTTTTTAAGGCACTTCTTATGGTAGGGAGGGAAAAATTACAAAAAGTAATTCAATCCAATTAAATGGATACAAGTCACGCAAAATTATGAGCATGGTGGACTAGGCATTCAAATTCCTTATCTTTTGAACAACGCCTTTGGGGGGAAGATCGTGTGGCGCTTCATCACTGACTAGCACTCTTTGTGGAAGAAAGTTATGGAAACCAAATATCTCAGCACTGATAGACACAATCTCCTTAAACAGGCCATCCCAATTAGATCTTGTTCAAGAATTTGGACTGCTTGCAAAAAATCCATCCCTTTTCTCAGCAGAAACATCTCTAAAGTTCCTCAAGGAGGAAACAACATCAACATCTGGGAGAATAAAATCATGGGATAGCCCCCCCTCATTGGAAATCAGAATATCCATCGCATTCATCACTCTCTCAGAAGTCAAGATATTAATACCATGGATTAGATCTCCAAGTGGGATGAGAATACCAATGCATGGAATGGATGGATTTTTCCAATCCCTCCTCCACATCTTGAGGTTGAACTAACAAATATGAAAGAAATGCTGCATGGAGTAGTTCCTCTTAATAAAGATAGTCAAGACAATTATTGGTGGGATCCTTCTGGCTCTGCATACTCAATAAAAGTGGCCTATGAAACTCTTCTTAAAGACCAGTTCCCCGCTCCTCCATGGCCCATATGGAAGCTCATCTGGAAATCAGAAGCCCTCCCTAAGGTAAAAATGTTCAGCTGGATTCTTCTTGTTGGGAAAAATACTGAGAGGGGGGGGTGAATCAGTATTTACTGCATAATCAAATCTTTTTACTTTTTCATTCCTTAAAACCCATACGCTACTTTCCTTCAGTAAACTAGCGTATATACGCGGATCCCCTTTATGAAACTAGCGTATACACAGAGATTATAGATCTCATTATTAAATCTTTCACTTATATTATTCATCATTCATTCATCGCATGTTCAATAAACAAAAGAAACATGTGCAAAAGAAGAACAATAAACCATCACACAAAGCATCACACATGAACACCGTGATTTTTAGGTGGAAACCCAAGTCGGGAGAAAACCACCGCTGCAGTTGCTCAGCCTTCAATATTTTATTATAGAGAAAACATCTTACAACATATGTGCTGGTGCAGACTCCTACCAGCACGCAGGCACCCACCTGCGCTCGTTTACCAGCCTCTCCTGGAAGGGAGCTCCAACCCCCGGACTCGTTTACCAGCCTCTCCTGGAAGGGAGCTACGACCCCCTGATCTCGTTTACCAGCCTCACCTGGAAGGGAGCTACAACCCCCTGACCGAAGGCTACAACCTTCAGCACCACCTTGGACCACGTTTCATCAATTTTCACACTGGATCCAACAACTTCAATAGAACACCACTTGCAGGCCACATTTCATCATATTTCCAGACTGGACCCTTTTCAAACTTTTAAGCACAAACATACATCACCAACAGATACTTAACAACACAGATCAGATAGCAGAAACACAGCAGAACAGATCAGATATTTCATACCCTTTGCTTCAGCAAACCCTAGTTTGCATACGCGCTTTCACTTCACTGATGTCGCGTATATACGCGCTTCCGTCCACACAAACCAACGTATACCTCAGTGTATATTTTATTGCGCATACGCGCTTTCTCTTCGCTGAAGCCGCGTATATACGCGCTTCCTCCGCGGCGAAGTAGCGTATAGATCTTCAATCATTACAGAGCAGCATACTTCATCAGATCAGATATTCAGTTCAGATCTACCCTTTTGCTTCAGACAGATGTTCGCCTAGATGCTCTCCTCATCACAGATCTAAGCCTTCCATAATCAGATCTAGCAAATACAAGAGCAATTCAGATCTAGATCCCCTTCTTCATCATTGGTGCATCATACATTCACATTTATCATTCAAGTGTAACCCTTTCCATTCAGATATACTTCAGAGAGAAGTATTCATTCAAGCTCAGACATCTTGCACCCACACTCATGATTTGCAAAATGAATTTCATCTCTTTATATAGGTTTATCCTTTTTCAATACCATGAGCCCCTTTTTCAATACCATGGGCCAAAACAATACCATGAGCCCAAAACTACCTAGACGGGGTCAATTAGGCGGATCATTACCCAATACAATGGGCCAATACCATGGTGGTTACCCTTGGTTTTGCACTTTTTGAGCGCTTTTTCCCATACGTGACTTGGCATGTTATTTTCCGCGTGCATACGCGACTTCCCTTAGGCCAATCCGCGTATACCTAGAGACATACTCTTTTTCATCATACACAGCCGACCTAAACTTCATTGCCTTCGTTCACATTCCGATGTGATTTTCTTCATCTAAGGACATATTCTATCAAGCACAACTTCATCAAGTAAGTTGTCATCATCTTCATCAAGTGGGTTGCCTTTCAAGGACAACACTCAAAGATCGTATTGTCAACAAACATCATATCACATCAGATTTACATCATTTACCAAGTCCATCAAGTCAAGAATAACTTCATCAGGTGGTTTGCCATCAAGGACAACACATGTCAACAGTCGCATATCTTCATCTTTATTTAGTGGGTTGCCATCAAGGACAACACTCTGCATCATATTTCCAACAATCTCCCCCTTTGGAATTGATGGCAACCACGATGGTGTTTGGTTACCATAGCAAATAGATACCATGTCACTCTCCCAAAAATGTCACTCTCCCAAATATTTGACATCATTATCTTCTCTTCATTCAAACACCATGTCACTCTCCCCCTTTGACATCAAGGGCAAAGGGCGGATCAAAACCAACACTCTCCCCCTTTTCTCCTCATGTGGAAGAAACATTATGCAGATCTGATATGTGCTAAAGTGGCCAAGCTCCCCCTGAGTTCATGCCGAATCTTCAAACATATTTGTCAATGAAGTACATGACTCTATGAACTTCCTATCACCAAAGACTCATACTTACATCAATTATCCATCCAAGTGGATTTACATATGAGACTCAACTACCCAACCAAGTGGGTTTACAAATTTGACTCAGCCAACCAAGTGGGTTTAAAAATTTGACTCAGCTACCCAACCAAGTGGGTTTACAAAATTGACAAGTCCTTACATGACTGAATATTACAATTTTACAACATGAGTCTCAACAAGACCTTTTCAACAAATTACAAAGATGACCATTTGAGACCAACACCAGAAAGTCCTCAAGAAAGAGAACATATTTCAGAACCATCATAATGCCAACAATGCATTATAATCAGCAAAGCTAATGCTCCCCCTGAATCTGTGCAACCAAGCAATCTTTCCAAATGACTAAGGCTCCCCCTTAATTTGTGCATCCTGAAACTTCCACCAACAAATCATCAAGGCATCTTCATCAAAACATTAGAAATAGAATTATGAGAACTGGAACACCACCAGAGATACCAAACAGTATCAGAGATACCAAACAGCACTGCAGCTGTGCTGAAGAGAGCTGAACCAACCAAAAATTGCTAGCAACCAAACATACACGGTTTTCTGTGCAGAAACTCGCGTATATACGCAACTGTGTTTTAGGAAACCCGCGTATCCACTACCATCTTCTATATTTTTACCAGATCTTATCCTGTGTGAAGAAAAGACAGTGTTTAGCTTCTTTCTGAGATATTTGACTACTTCCCTGGACTGCAGATAGATTGAATAGTGTAGTTGTGTTTTCAAGCGTCATCCAACGGTTGTAGCATAAGCACATTAGTAACCAAGCCTTCAGATTATTTGTAGCATCAATACAATCTTTCCAAGGGAGATTATCATATCAGAACAGCATCTTCACATCAGAGTCAAGCAATCATCCATGTGGTCCAATATCACCATGATCTTCAATATTTAACATGAAGGAACATATGTAGGAAAAGGATCTCAACCATAGTAACCAAATCAGCATGATCTATTCTTATTTCTAAATCAAATGACTTCCAACTCATCTATGTGTGAGCATCAGGGATCAAAATCTCATCATAATGAACCATATACCAAGTCATCATCATTTAAGCATGAGTATCACAATAACCAAGAATAATCAGTCATATTGCCAACAATGCAATCATTAGTATTCAACCTGCTGCTCCCCTAAACCAAATGCTCTCAACTTGTGCAATTCATGAACACCTTCAACAAGAAGTCATCAAATAAACACCTCTGTATGATCCGTCCTCATCTCTCGAATTATAAGACTTTTCATCTCAACAACGAATGCTCTTTCATCATAAAGCAACCAGGCTTCATCCATAATCTTCAACACAAGAACCCATGCATCATTTCATTATCATGAGTATAACCGTAACAATGCTAACAAGGCACCATCGCCAGCCGACTGATGTCTTCCCCTGACCGCCCTCCGGATCTTCGCCCATTTTGAGCAAATTCCCCTATCATCAATGCATACGCGATCGTGTCCGTCGAAACCGCGTGTATACACGACTTTGTTTGATAGAACCCGTACGAAAGTGAAACATAGAAAATTTCACACCTTCATTCTCCCCCGAACTTGTCCTCTCTGCACCGTCTTCTTCATACCGTATGTTCTCGTTATATAAACTTAATAAACAAATCAATCATGAGAGTCATCACGCATTGCTCCCCCTGTGACGATACATTACTAAATCTCATAATGTATCCCACATCATTCCTGCAGTCAATAAGCAAAGTCAGCTTCAGAAGCGGATGACTGCAGTAGGGTCAGAATTCCCTACGTTTCTGATCGGTCCTCCTTCTTTTTCCAAATTTGCTTGAGCTTTCCAACTGTGTGCTGAAAATTGTCCACTTTCCCAAATCTGTTCATCCTGCATTCTTTTTCTATATGTCCATACTTGTTACAAGCATAACATCTCATGTGGCCAGAGAAATAAACATAAGAATCATAATGAGTATTTCTATTCTTTCTCCTTTTACAATCAGCTGCTTTATGTCCATACTTGTTACATGAAAAACAATATCCCTTGAAGAAACCAGAGTACCTTTCTATGTAGGAACTGTTTGATTGAGGTTGAAATGATCTGCTCCTGCAATTTGCTGCAACATGCCCATAATTATGACATTTAAAACATTCAACGTTCTTGAATGAATTCCTTTGAGAATTCATGATTGTTGGTACATCAGGTTTTGCATTGACATCCTCTGAATTTTTGGCACTTCCTTGCGAGCTAGATTCTCCTTTAACAGTTTCATGGAAACCAAGACCATGTTTGATAGTAGGAGATCTTTGATTACTCAGAATATTGTCCAAAATATTAGTACTATCATGAAACCTCAATAGTTTTACCTTTTCTTCCAATTTACCTTTGAGAATGTTTACCTCAACCTCCAAGGCTTGACATTGCTTTGTCATGCTTTCTTCTTTCCTTCTTCCATCTTCTACTTGATCCTTCAGATTTAGAATCTCTTCTTTCAGCCAATTTTCGTTTTCTTCACATGTTTGTTCCAGCTCTTCATTCTTCTTATTTGATTTTTCCATATCTTCTTTGAGAGAGATGATTTCTGCTTCAAGGCCTTCCTTTTCAAATGTTTGTAGAGGTTCCTCAATCTTCTTACTTGATGCTTCAAGATCTGTTTGTAGAGAGATGACTGCAGCTTCAAGTCCTTCATTCTTCTTGTTTGATTTTTTTAGATCTGCATTTAGATTGTTGATTTCTGCTTCTAGTTCTTTAATTCGATTGGATGCATAAGTATGAAACCTTTGATACTTTTCCACCTGTCCATTTAGCATTTCTATTTGATATTTCATTTGAGAGATCATCTCATTGTAGATAGCTTCGCTTTTATTAAATGATCTTTGTTGATCTTCAATTTTCTTGATAGCTTCCTTTAGATCCAAAACTTTACTTTTACTATCTTCACCATTACATGCACAGGAAAGTGCATCACAAGAACAACAATCAATACTTGTTTCATCTTCTTCATTTTCTGCTGCACATGTTTTCTGAGATATCTCTTTTTCAGTAGCCTTCTTCTTTTGCTTCTTAGCCGTGAGCACTTTCAGATCTTGGTCAGAATCTTCTTCATCTTCACTGGACACTTCATCATCATCTTTTTTTGCATAATAAATCTTTCTCTTCTCAAATTGTTTCCCTTTACCATGCGTTTCTCTATAAGGACATTTAGCAGCATAATGACCAACTTTTCCACACTCAAAACATTTGAAGGGAAGCTTACCTTTGAATCTTCCAGTACCTAGTTGGAGCTTTCTCACGAAATTTTCTTCTTCTTCATCGGATACATAGCTGGATTCTTTGACAACCTCCTTTTCCTTTCCTTTTGTAGATGCCTTAAAAGCAGCTTCTCTTATTTGAGAAGGACCTCCTTGTCTCATTTCAAAAGCAGTCAGAGTACCATGTAATTGAACAATAGTAAGCGTTTGCAGATCTTGCCTTTCTTCAATAGCCGAAACTTTAGAGTCAAATTTTGAAGTCAATGATCTTAAGACCTTTTCCACCAGAGTAGTATCAGTTATGGTTTCACCCAAATTTCTCATTCGATTTACAATATCATCCAGACGAAGAAAGAAACTCGCAACACTTTCATCACTATGCATCTTCAAATTTTCATATTCAATTCTAAGAGTTTGGAGTTTTGCACTTTTTACCTTTGTGTCTCCTTCATAGCTTAGAATGATTTTGTCCCATATGTCTTTTGCCGAATGTAGCTGCATCACTTTAGCAAATTATGATTCAGACATGCTTCCCAATAAGACATTCACTGCTTTGGCATTGATTTCATACTTCCTTCTTTCAGCTGCATCAGTAGGAATACTTGCCGGGTATTGATAACCTTCTTCCACGATTGCCCATACATCTGCACCAAGACTTTGCAGATATGCTTTTGCACGTACCTTCCAGAATATCAGATTGCTTCCATTGAATAGAGGTGGCTTTATAGACATTACTCCTTCTTGACTTCCCATTGCGACGGATCTCCTTCAAGCGATCAAGCTTCTGCAGAAGGACCTGCTCCGATACAAATTGTTGGGAAAAATACTGAGAGGGGGGGGGGGGAATCAGTATTTACTGCATAATCAAATCTTTTTACTTTTTCATTCCTTAAAACCCATACGCTACTTTCCTTCAGTAAACTAGCGTATATACGCGGATCCCCTTTATGAAACTAGCGTATACACAGAGAACTATTTATGTCATTAATTCTTCACTTAAACCATTCCATCATTTATTCATCAGATATTCAATAAAACGCAAACATGCGTAATAATGGCGAAAACCATCACACATAAGCATCATACATGAACACCAGGATTTTAGGTGGAAACCCAAGTCGGGAGAAAACCACCGCTGTAGTTGCTCAGCCTTCAATATTTTATTATAGAGAAAACATCTTACAACATATAAATATGCGTACTGATCAAAGACGCAGCACCACTCGTTACCGTTTACCAACCTCTCCCGGAAGGGAGCTCCAACCCCCCGACTCGTTTACCAGCCTCTCCCCGAAAGGAGCCACGACCCCCCGATCTCGTTTTAGATCTAGGACCGGAAGGGAGTTGTTAACTGACTCGACTGAAGGCTACAACCTTCAGCACCACCTTGGACCACGTTTCATCAATTTTCACACTGGATCCAACAAATTCAATAGAACACCACTTGCAGGCCACATTTCATCATATTTCCAGACTAGACCCTTTCCAAAATTTTAAGCACAAACATACATCACCAACAGATACTTAACAACACAGATCAGATAGCAGAAACACAGCAGACCAGATCAGATATTTCATACCCTTTGCTTCAACAAACCCTAGTTTGCATACGCGCTTTCACTTCACTGATGTCGCGTATATACGTGCTTTCGTCCACACAAAACATCGTATACCTCAGTGTATATTTTATTGCGCATACGCGCTTTCTCTTCGTTGAAGCCGCGTATATACGCGCTTCCTCCGCGGCGAAGTAGCATATAGATCTTCAATTATTACAGAGTAGCATACATCATCAGATCAGATATTCAGTTCAGATCTACCCTTTTTCTTCAGCCAGATGTTCGCCAAGATGCTCGCCTCATCACAGATCTAAGCCTTCCATAATCAGATCTAGCAAATACAGGAGAAATTCAGATCTAGATCCCCTTCTTCATCATTGGTGCATCATACATTCAGATTTATCATTCAACTGTAACCCTTTCCATTCAGATCTACTTCAGAGAGAAGTATTCATTCAAGCTCAGACATCTTGCACCCACACTCATGATTTGCACAATGAATTTCTTCTCCTTATATAGGTTTATCCTTTTCAATACCATGAGCCCCTTTTTCAATACCTTGGGCCAAAACCATACCATGAGCTCAAAACTACCTGGACGGGGTCAATTAGGCAGATCATTACCCAATACAATGGGTCAATACCATGATGGTTACCCTTGGTTTTGTACTTTTTGAGCGCTTTTGCCCATACGCGACTTGGCACGTTATTTTCCGCGTGCATACGCGACTTCCCTTAGGCCAATCCGCGTATACCTAGAGACATACTCTTTTTCATCATATTTTGAGCCCATTCTGAATTCCTTTCTTCATTGCCTTTTGTTCACACTATAGATACATCAGATTTCCTTCATCAAGGACATATGCTATCAAGCACAACTTCATCCAGTAAGTTGTCATCATCTTCATCAAGTGGGTTGCCTTTCAAGGACAACACTCAGCATCATATTGTCAACAAACATCATATCACATCAGATTTACATCATTTACCAAGTCCATCAAGTCAAGAATAACTTCATCAGGTGGTTTGCCATCAAGGACAACACATGTCAACAGTCGCATATCTTCATCTTTATTTAGTGGGTTGCCATCAAGGACAACACATGTCAACAGTCGCATATCTTCATCTTTATTTAGTGGGTTGCCATCAAGGACAACACTCTGCATCATATTTCCAACACTTCTCAAAGGAAAAATTTTAATCGCTGATAACTTGAAAAAAAGAGGCATCCATGGTCCCTCCAGATGCTCGCTGTGTCAAAACAATGATGAAACTTCTCTCCATCTCTTTGTGAGATGCCCTTTTGCCAAGAAATGTTGGAATGATCTTACAAACCACTCCAACATCGATCTTACAACTATCAATTCGATCTCAGATTTGCTAATCAACTGGAAAAAAGGATATCCCTGGGATAAAAAGAGAAAAACCATAACCAAGAGGCTTTGGGACACCCTCCCATATGTTCTTCTCTGGAGTAACTGGTTGGCGAGGAATAAAATGATCTTCCAAGACAAACAACCCTGCCTAAGAATCTCCCAAAGCAAGACTTGGAGCCTCATAGTGGAGTCAATATTATCCAAAAATAACAATCATTTCAAATTCACTGACCTTCCAATTGAAGAATGAATCTTTCTGGGAGGAGTGCTTGATAATCCTGGGTACAACATCACCCTAAGCAAGAAACCCTCTCAAAAAGAGCAATGGAAGATAAGGCGCAAGGAAAAAGAATTCATTGAATGCTTGAAGGAATGCAAGTGACCTACCCTTTTCTTTGATGGAGCATCAAAGGCCAACCCAGGCATCGTTGGAGCAAGAGGACTCATAATAGATGAGAGCGGAAATGCTATTTGATTCTTTGAATGGGGACTCGGCTCACTGTCAAAAAATAAAGTCAAATTCTATGCTCTGCTAAAAGGACTCCAAATGATAAAGAGCGACAATCTATCTAACACTATGATCTTTGGAGAATTTTCCATCATCATTAGTATGATGACAAGTTCAAATCAAATATCCAATATTTCTCTCTGCAGGCTCATCAACAGATGTCGCATTATGATAAAATATTTGAAGGACTTCTCCTTCTACCATATTCTCTGTGAAAACAAAAAGAAAGAAGATAACTTGGCTAATAAAGCTTGTAGAAGACCAGCAGGTCAATTGTTTGGTCAAGGTGGTGTCTCCTTCTTGCCTCTGCCTCCTTCTTCTATGTATTTTATTTTTTTTGCATGGATAAATATTTATAGTGACATTTGGGTACCACTTCCCTTGTCATATATGTTTGGGTGATATTATGGAAGATTAAATTTAATGAATGATACTGTTTGTATATGAAATACTATCCTTTTCATTGAGTTATCAAAGAAAAATTCATACATAGAGAAGTATGTTTTGTGACTGCTAAATTCATACACTTAGTATATATTTTATCATTAAGATGTTTTTTATAATTAGTTTCATGTTTTAAGCCTCTTGTGTGTGTTTTATTTATATTCTTCCTACCTTTCATCGTATCTGATAAATTTTCTCACAATCGAATGGTTGCCTAAATATTGGTAATTATATTTATATTTTCCTATGGGTCAGAGAGGAGGTAATACTAAATATCCAGGTCAATCAATTATTTGGTAAATTGGTGCCTTGGCATAGTTCCCTAGCTAGTAACATCTCAAGTAATGATGGAATAGATGATCAAAATTAAGGTGGTGTCTCCTTATGACCAAAATATTCATTTACATATTATGGGTATTTATTTATCTACCATAACATGTATAAATGCATAACATGCTGAATGTCATACTCCCACAAAATAATTCATCTTTTGTCTCCTGCAGGTTGGGGCATAAAGTTCGAAATCCTCTTCATAGCTTTGATACATGACACCTATTTCAAATGGGGGTGTTCAAGATAAATATATAATATGAATTCTAGGCTTAACTAAACCCTTATGTGGTCATTTTAGAAATCCCTTACTACGTTTATGCATGCTAGGCCAATTTAATTATAATTTTGGAAAGGCCTTACGATGGAATTTGATGGGGTTATATAAGTTGAGTGTAGCCTTGAGGCCATTTAAGATCATTTATTTCCTCAATGAAACACATGTATGTAACATGCATTCCTTGCCTTATTTGGACTTGAAATTGTTAAAATATCATGATATCAAATAATAGACCCAAGGGAGTTCCTTAATTGACCGGTACCATAAATTTCACTCTTTCAATTACATCGTTGGAGTGTAGATTTTGGTCATGCAAAGAATATGGCCTTCAAAATCAAAATGGATAGGCTCTTCCATGATAGGATTAATTTATTTCCTTTTCTTATTATTTATCCCTTGTATTTATCATTATCATCACACTCTCTAAGTGGAGAAGGGTCACCATGAACAATTGAAATCTCTTGCTTTTTTTAATGACTTTGTGGAAGAAGGTATCTATGTTATACATTTACGAGAATATGGAAGGAAATGAAAGGTACATCCAACATGTAGACTAAATAAAGTACCATATGGAATAAAACAAGCATTGAGAGCATGAAATTTGAGAATTAATTCACAGTCACAAAAAAAACAAAAACAAAAAAAAAATCTGAAGAAGTATTGGAAAGTAGGGTTGCAACAGTTTCTTTACCTTCAATAATCATAGTGAAAATATAGAGTCCAAACATATTACTCAAGGTCCAACTCAAAAACTAGTTACTTTAATTTCTTTGAACAAAGAACATCAAGATGTAAAAATGCATTTTAATCCATGTATCTAGATAAGGGTATACAAAGCCTTATCCATTCTATGAAACTATACTCGTTTAAAATCCAAATTTTCTAAGTGGTGATCCATCATCACCTCATCTCCTTACCCCATTAGGGATTTAAAGGGTTTAGATATGTCACATTTTGCATCTTAAGTAGGAGCCAATCATTTAAGTATGAATTTATTTGCCTATTTTGTGGGTTCTCAACACCAAAATCTCACTAAGAAGCATCTAGAAATTTGAGTGAATATTGGGCTCATCAACCCCCACTACCCCATGGAGAAATGGGTTTGGTGCTACTAGTAGGGTCTCCAACCACCTTAAAGCTTGAATGATTTTATTGAGTTAGATTAGGACCAACATAAGTGATTGGTTAAAAGTATTAAGTATGGGTATATTTTCCCATGTCTAACACTTTCACCCATACTTCATTATTTGTTTGGGGTAATGCTTAAGGGACCTAACTTAGGGTTCTTGTATCCTTGAGGTAGAAGCATAATTTTCCACCAACATGGGGCAATATATGATTCTATGGCATGAGATTTAAAACCTAAAATAGAGGTCGATAACATTGATGTACCACATTGGTCAACAAATGAATCAACCCTCTGACACAAGTGTACACATACTAATGATTTTAAATATTTGGGAATATCTACCTCGATACATATCCTTTTTTGAATGCATGGGTTAAAGAAACATGTTGGATTTACATGGAAATAAAATTTTCAGTTGGTATATAGACATGTTCTAGAAAGTACCAATATTGTTAGGGGGGCTTAGGGAATTATACATAGGCTAGAGAATAGAGTTGGGAATATTCTTATACTAAGAACTTCTTTTTCCACTTTTCGAATGCAACCATGGTGTTCCAAAAAATCCAAGGCCTATAGGAAACCACCTCATGACAATTTATAAAGGTCGATAACATTGATGTACCACATTGGTCAACAAATGAATCAACCCTCTGACACAAGTGTACACATACTAATGATTTTAAATATTTGGGAATATCTACCTCGATACATATCCTTTTTTGAATGCATGGGTTAAAGAAACATGTTGGATTTACATGGAAATAAAATTTTCAGTTGGTATATAGACATGTTCTAGAAAGTACCAATATTGTTAGGGGGGCTTAGGGAATTCTACATAGGCTAGAGAATAGAGTTGGGAATATTCTTATACTAAGAACTTCTTTTTCCACTTTTCGAATGCAACCATGGTGTTCCAAAAAATCCAAGGCCTATAGGAAACCACCTCATGACAATGCCAATCTCTTGAAAAACGAAATATGAAAAAATTCCTTAGTAAAGCTATGAATGGTTGTGTAAATCCACCAATGGGGTCATTAGCACTCCTTGGCCTGGAAATTAATCACAAAATGTAGTGGGATAAACCCCCCAAAATACATTAGTATTGTGTATTTTATTAATTTTTCAAATACTTCAACGTATTCAAAATATTAAATGTCATTAACAAACTCATCAAAAGGGATTTCAGTACCTCATGGATCCTCATTTAGATGAGCTTGCATAGATGCTTGTGGGTGCCATGTTGGATAACTCTTTCATTGCGAAATACTTGTGTAATTTCCAAAGTAAAAGTATAAGGGACAGGGTTTCCATTTAAACAACTTCCTATTTCATGACAAAAATATTGAAATTCCACATCATTTGGCCTATGCAAGTGCCATGTTACCCAAAAACAAAAATTTCCAAAGAGTTGGAAATATTTTATGCCTTAACATATGACTTTCCACGTGGTATTCTTTCATTTTGAAAAACGTTAACCTTAGATCCATCTTCACTAGTAACATTCTTAAGTGATATTTAATAACAAATTAAACAAATCTAGAATGCTTCAAATTTAAAATTATTTAAATTCAAGCCATCACATTTATTAAATTTAAGCAAAAACGCATCACCAAAAAAGATAAAAATGGCCTTGGGGGCTTGATTAGTTTCTGAATAATTGCAGTGCCATTTCCTCCACTAAGGTTAAAATATCCTTAAATATATTGTTTTTTTCATTCCATGATGTAATTTCCCTTGACCCACTACCAACATATTCCAGCCTCCTACTAAGGCCCAATTCCATGCTAGTTACCCCTCACAAACTGTGACCTGAAAATTTCCCTTTTTCCTTTGGGAAATTCTCATCTAGTGCAATGCATATCTTAATGCATGCTAAAATACATTACTTATTCACAAACATTTTCTATCATGAATATTCAAAATTAATATTTAAGATATAATCAAATTAAAACACATAAAACATTGCAGTGGAATAATGATCAAAATTAAGTACTTATATTGTAGTATGTGTCCAACTTGTTGCGGGCCTTCAAATTTCACCTAGCCTTAGACCACGTTGTTCATTTTATTTCAGTAGCATGTTGCCCTCACGTTGGAGCTTTGACTCCATGGGAATCATCTCACCCAAATCTTAGTGCATGCCCAATACCAACAACTAGCCAAGGTACTAAACCTCACAACCTTCAACCAGTAGGCTCACATTCCCCATCAACTATCACCCAAGAGATGCACACCCTTCCCTACACTTGCAGTCACTCAAACTATGCCACCTCCTTCTAGGTTATCTTATTCATTCCAACAAGATTGTTCTAGATCTCTACAACTTCCAGGAGTTCCAATACCCTTAGGGGACTTCTAGGTACCCTTCCAGGCCCTCACACAACCAAGCTACCAAACCAAACAACCTCCAACCAGTAGGATCACATTCCCCATAAGCCTACACCCAAGTGGTGCACACCCTTGTTTGCACCTGCATTCTCTAAGGTTGTTCCACCACCTTTCAGGGCATCTTACTCAGCTAGGCATGAATGTTCCAAATCCTTGCAGCTTCCAGGATTTCCACTATCCTCACGAGTCTTCCAAATACCCTTATAGGTTTTCATTTCCTCAACACTCTCCATGCTTCCATGGACATCTGCTAGAATGGATGAATATGAATCATCATTATCCCCTTCATAGTGCCAACATGTTGCTTTTTACATGCATGCATATCTTATGCCAATTAGCACTTCCCCAAGCCACTTAATGGACCTAGGCTATATTCATGTGCACCTTTTATGATTATTAAATCATGTGTGCTTCTTTTTGTTAGGGCCCTATATTACTATTATAGTCCCTTATTATTGTTAGTGTAGCCCCCTTATTGTTATTTTTGTAACCATGTAGTCCCCATATTGTTATTATGGTGCCCCATAATGGCCCACTATTGTTATTGTTGTGCCCTTACATTATTATTATTATGTCGGTTATGATTATATTGTGACCCCATGGGCTCCTATTTATAGAAAGGAGATTTTTTTCATTTGTTCATCCAAGAATTATTCATTTCTATAATTTAAAGGAGGTTTCCCCCTCAAAGTGGTTGATTTTTAAGTCGTTGATATCCCTTTTCTTCTATTTTGTGAGCTGGTTTCATAACATTTGGTACCGAAGCTTTGGATTCTAGGGTTTCGCTGCTTCAAACAGGTCATCGTGGAATTTTCGCTATAAATTTTACTCTACGAAGGTTCAGATGCTAAAAAAAACCCATTTTTGAAGCAACCTAAGGAACGTAGTCTAAACATTTCAGCTCTGGGTTCGTAACATTTTCAGATATATGATCTATGGAAATTAGGGTTTTTGGAGGCTCCCTAATTTCATCTCAAAGAGGTGACCTTGGGAGAATCGTCATAACTCTATCTATGAGCATCAGATTGTAATTCTGTAAAAAGTGGCTGAAATTACATGAAATTTTGTTTCTTATGTATCAATTTCAGAGCCAAAGAGGAAACAGTGACATTTGGCACGCTAGACAAGTTCGATCTATTGAACCAATCCCTAATTAGGTCATTGTGGGAGAATGGGCATAACTTTGCCTTGAAGAATCCAAATCAGGTCATACATGTGGCATTCGAAACAAGATTCAGAGGGCTAATAAAGGACTGAAGATAAAATTTTTGGGATCCAAAATCATAGAGATACATCATATTCAATATCGAGTTCTTCAAAAGCAAGAAAAAGGTGTGTATTTTTTTAAAAATTGCATAAGTCTTGTTTGAAAAATCAGTTTGAAAGGATTCCAAGGCCATATTGAAGCATATATATCAGTATTGGGTTCTAAAATGGCCCCATAAAATAATTCAACACCCATTAGGCCCTCAAAAGGCTCTACTATGACTCATGAATAGGAATAAGTACAACATGATATATCAAAATTACAAGAACAAGTGCAACAAATTTTTTTCTCGCAAAGAGTAAAAAAAAATGAAATGGAAGCTAAGATGGATGGTTTGAATAAATTCATGGAAGATAATATGTATGGTTTGAAGAATGGCATAGAAGCTAAGATGGATGTCGTGGAAACTTTTATGGATGGTATAGAAGGAAACATGGAAGCTAAGATGGATGGTTTGAAGAAAGGTGTGGAAGCTAAGATGGATGGTTTGAATAAAGGAATAGAAGCTAAGATGGATTTTTTGAAGAATGGAATGGATGGTATAGAAGGAAACATGGAATATTTGAATAAATACATGGAAGGTTTGACGAAAGGTTTGCCAAAGTTGCTACAAGAAAAGCTTCCTAAAGGCGAAAACGTAGTAGAGGAAACTCATGATGAGAACACAAAAAATTTTAATCATGATTTCATAGAATGTAATGTTGGATTTAAGACTCACCATATTCCAAAGACAAATATGAGGAATTTTGATGGCAAGGATCCGATAACTTGGATACTACAAATGGAGCAATACTTTGAGCTCCATAATACGCAAAACACACAAAATGTACGCATTGCAACTTTATATGTAGAAAAATATTAGTTTATATGGTATCGATGGATTTATTCTTGTACACCATTGGTCACTTAGTCAATTTTTATGGAGGAATGATGGCAAATTATGAGGATACAAAGAGCAACACCTTCTTTAGCCAATTGATAAATCTCAAACAAAAGGGCCCAATGATGGATCATATTGAGGACTTCCAAAAATTGAATATAAGGGTAAATAATATTCCAGAGGAACATAGGATTGATGTCTTCATAGGGACTCTAAAGGATAACATCCAACATGAAGTTCACCTTTGGGAACTTGATACATTGGAGAAGGCATTCATGTTGGCAAGAAAAATTGAAAGAAAAATTATGGCGACAAGGAAGCCTACCACTCACAACTATAAAGATAGAAGTGTAGCTACTCCTAGACTTCCACAACCTACAAGGCTAACACCATAAAAATTAGAAGAAAAAAGAGAAAAATGGATTTTCTATAGTTGTGATATAAAATACACTAAAGGTCATAAGTGTGCTGGGAAGAAATTATTTTACATAGATTGTGAAGAGGAGGAATAAAAGCAACAAGAAACTTCAAAAGAATACGATATACACTAGGAACCAGCCCTAGAGGACGAAGAAATGAATCCGACGATATCCTGTAATGCATTGGAAAGAATTACCACTCCTCAAACTCTCAAGATTGAAGGACATACCCAAAAGAAAAATGTAATAGTTCTTATTGATTCGGGTAGTACCGATAATTTTGTTCATTGTAAGGTAGCCAAGGAATTGAATTGCTTCCTATACCTAACACCAGAGTGTCAAGTGATGGTGGAAAATGGAGGAACTATAAATTAATCTGTAAAGTGCCATAATATCAAGCTAGCCATGGGGGAATATGTATTTAATAGTCTAATTCTTTCCATTCCAATGGGTGGTGCTGATGTTGTACTAGGAATACAATGGTTACAATTTTGGGGACGATAGCTTTTAATTTTCAAGAACTTTTCTGGAAAAAAAAAATTAGAAGGAATGGAAGTTGAATTACGGGGTATCATAGGGAAGCTTGGAAATATAATAAGCTCTAATTTCATGACAAAGCTTCTGAAGAAAGAAGAACGAAGTGTCATTGCACAATTATGCTCACTAGAAGTCCCAACATCAAAATTATCTATTTCTCCATATCTCCAAAAATTCTTGGACAATCATTCCAAGGTGTTTGAAACTCCCAAAGGACTCCCACCTATTTGTGATCATGATCATGTTATTCATTTGATTCTAGGAAATGTTCATCCAAACATTAGGCCTTATAGATATCCTTATGTCCAAAAGAGAGAAATTGAACGTATGATGGCAGAAATTCTAGAGGCTGTTATAATTCAACATAGTCAAAGTTCTTTTTCTGCTCCAGTAGCATTGGTGCACAAGAAGGATGGATCTTGGTGAATGTGTCCGGATTATAGGGAGATATAGAAGCTCACTATTAAAGATAAATTTCCCATTCATGTGATTGATGAATTATTGGATGAATTATATGGAGAAATTTATTTCACCAAGTTGGGTCTTCGTTCAGGATATCATAAAATTAGAATGAAGACTGAATACATTTTTAAAACAGCATTTCGAACTCATGAGGGAAATTATGAATTTTTGGTCATGCCTTTTGGCCTTACCAATGCACCTTCTATATTTCAAGGGTTGATGAATTCCATTTTCAAACCCTTCCTTAGAAAATTTGTGTTAGTATTTTTTGATGATATACTAATCTACATTAGGTCTTGGAAGGATCATCTTCAACATGTTGACAAGGTGCTCAAACTATTGGAGGAGAAACAATTATATGCAAAAAAATCCAAATGTTTCTTTGCAGTACAAGAGTTAGAATATCTAGGTCATATTGTATCTCAAGAGGGTGTTAAGATAGACCCTAACAAAATTAAAGCCATTAAGGAATGGAAATCCCCCACAACCATAAAGCGGTTGCAAGGATTTCTCGGGTTAAAAGGGTATTATCACAACTTTGTTAAGAATTATGGGATAATAGCATCACCTTTAACAACATTATTGAAGAAAGATGCATTTTCATGGACTCCTAAAGAAACTAATGCATTTGAACATCTTAAAGAGGCAATGTTCCAAGAACCGGTCTTATCTACGCTAGAATTCACAAAAACATTTATTGTGAAATGTGATGCATCGGGAAATGGAATCGGTGTTGTTTTAATGCAAGAAGGAAGACCCATCTCTTTTGAAAGTCATCCAATCAAAGGAAAATATTTACAAAAAGCTATTTATGAGAAGGAAATGTTGGCAATACTACATGCACTAAATAAATGGCGACCTTAACTTATGGGAAGACACTTCAAGGTAAAAAATGATCATGATAGTCTTAAATACTTTTTGGAACAAAGACTATCTTCAAAAGAGCAAAAAAAATGGGTCACAAAGATGTTGGGTTATGACTTTGAAATCATCTACAAAAAATGGAAGTTAAATGTTGTTGCAGATGCACTCTCAAGAAAGGATGAGGATGTGGAAGCGTTGCTTTGTTCCATTTCTATTATCCAACCTGATTGGATAACCGAAGCAAGGGAGGAATGGAAGAATGATGAAGAATTATGGACACTCATTCAAAAGTTGCAGCAAGATCCCAATACATTTTATACATTTAGTTCGAAAATTTATTCCTTATGGCACAAAGATCACTTATATATTTGTAAGAATTCCCAACTAAAACAAAATATTATTTTGGAATTGCACACCTCTCCCTTAGGATGACACTCACGATTTTTAAAAACTTACCATGGGGTGAAGATTTTTTTTTTTTGGCATGGCCTTAAATATGATGTTCAAAAGTTTGAGGTGGAATGTTTGGTTTTCCATCAAAATAAATTTGAGACAATTAAGACCCTAGGTCTGCTACAACCTTGTTGGCCGGATAAATCGTTCTTGCGGACAAGACCGATCTCCCTAGTGTCAGAAGACAATCTAGCAACAAACGAACAACTAAGTTTGTCTTTCTCTAGATATATTCGTTTTACAAATAAATGTTATGAAGGTGTCGATCCTACCTTGGATCCAAATGCTTATTTGCAGTCGCAGTGCTTCCGTTGCATCAATAATCCTTCATTGCAACAAGGGCCCTTTTGTTACAAGAAAGTATCATCTTTTGTTGATCTGCAATCACAAATAAGAAAATATTAAATAGCACCTGTATAAAAAATAATCATAAAACATACCTATCATAGTGATCAAGGAATCTATGAAATAAACGATCAAACGACAGCTTATTGAAATAAACAATCAAATGACAATTTATTGAGAAAAACAGAACTTGATTGTATTAATCTTAAAATATACAGAAGAACCTTACAACCTTAGCCCTCTTGATAACTAAAAAGGGCTTCTGTCCGAAGCAAGGTGAATCTCCCTCTACTTTGATAAGTCTTGGACTCTTCCTTCGGGGAGAAAAAAGAGGTATGTGATCTTTCCTCTCAAAAGCTCGGCGCAGAAGAAGTCTAAATCTCAAACAACACTAACCAAAAATCTTCTCCAAAAACTTAACCTTGAGGCTACTCAATGCCTCCTTTTATAGAGCAGATGAGGAGGTTAGGATTCCACCTTTAAAGGGATATAATCCTCCTTCAAAGGGATAGGCTCCTCACATCAAGGGATTAGTTCCTTAAGGTGTGGGATACATGCACCTTACTAAAGTGTACTCATCCCCAAAAAATCTCATCTAGAACCTTCCAGAATTGACCAAAATTCAACTTTTTTGGTTTAATTTCGTGCTTTTTTGACTTTACAGGGGTACCGCAGGCATTACACTGGCAAAGTGCGTTCTAGAACGCAGTTTATATTCACTTTACCTGCGTACCCTAGCTAAAAATGCATGCAGGCTTCATGTTACCTGCGTACCCAAGGCTTTTTTGAGTTTTAAGGGTTTTTCCTCCAGTTTCAGGGCTTCGAAAGAGGAACAAAGGTTGTAAGACTTGTAAAGGAGGCATGTATGAGTGTTTAATGAGCTCATATGGTCAGTAGAATGTCAAGGTGAAAGTTTTCAGTGTAACAAATTGCCCCCTAAAGTGCGAAGTCTGAAATAGATGAAGATGCAGTCTGTCATATATGAAGAGTGAAGTACTTTATCATTTCAAGGATCATCCCGTGGACACCCCAGTCGGAACCTGTAAAAACATTCAATGAAAAATATATATATATGTAATCATATCATCGCTGAGGTAGGCATTCCCATACTCAGATCAAAACTAACTAGAAACTAACTCTAAATTGTTCTGATACAGGAATGATTTTGAATACATCACAGTATAGACATGTGTAGACACAGCATGGACGCAGCCATCTATTTATAAATAGTCCACTGTATAGATGACAAAATTCCTCGCAGCCTGGATGGTGGAAACTAGATCCAGGGTCTTGATTTCCGCATCTCGAACCAGTACGATTCTATCCATGTGAATGAATGTGTCGAAGTCGAACATGGTAGAAACCACTTGATTACTAGTCAATGATGTGAACTGTTAACAAGTGTGAGAGAAACCACCAGTAATGTCAATGGCTCTCAAAGTACTCAGTACAATCCATGAAATGTGAATGAATGAGCTGAAGTCGAACATGTCACGGAATCATTCGATTGAAGGTCAATGATGCAACCTATCGTCGAAGGCGAGAAACCTGCCATTAAGGCATGCAGATTTCAAGGTACTGACGATTTCTGGATCAACTTCCTAGATAATGAGTTGTCGTCGATAGAAAGTGATCCGTCGTAGGCAATCCCACAACACGAAATCATAGATCAAGTTTTGAAAATATATTGGCAAGGACTGACTCAGGGATGGTCAAAATGGATGACAGATATTTTGCAGATGAATGGTTTATTTGAACTGCCCTCTTGAACACATAACGACACTGCAGATGGCTTGGTAACAATTGACCCAAAGCTAATACCCAAAAACCGGATGAAGACTTTCAAATGAGGTTCGATTAACCTGCGCAAAATGATTTTCTTCCCAACCTGTGTGAACAAAAAAGGTTTTGTTCAAGAGAGTGGTTAACCAAGCCCGAATAATTAAAATGTAAATAAAACAGGTTCGTTTTTCTCTCTTTTTCCCCCACCATTTCTGGCAAGTACCTCTTTATTTTTGACAAGCTTGAGGAGGATAACATTTGCTTGGTTATAAGCTCATCCTTCGGATGAGTCCAACTTGGTTTAAAATTCGAACCCTAAGAAGGAGTGGTTCGTTCCTGTTGAAAATTAAACAGGTCCTTTACTGTTAAGTTTTAACGAGTCCAGTATAGGAGAAACTCGGTGTTTTTCAGTTTTAGGGAGTCAGAAGAAAAACTTAAGAAAACTCCATGGGTGTTCTTTTTCGTAAATTTAGTCTCTCGAGCTCGAAAAAGGATAAAATAATGCGGGAGAGAACTCTATTGACCGTATTTAGTCAACGTATACCTTTTTCGTAAATAGTCCATTTCAGTCCGTAAAAGGGGTAAACTTATACCGAAAGGACGACTGTTCATTTACTTTAACGAGTTCGAATAGTCAAGTACTCGGCAATCTTTTCATATTTAGAGAGTCTGAAAAGGGCTTAAAAGAGGACTCCATGGTTTTACTTTTTCTGTAAGTTTTAACGAGTTCGAAAAAGGGATAAAAATATACTCATGTTTTTCACTTTTTCGTAAGTTTTAACGAGTTCGAAAAAGGAATAAAAATGTACTCATGTGGCCGACTTTCAATTTAATTTACGAGCAGGAAAAGACGGAAAGAACTCGGCATTTTCATGTGTTTTACGAGAATGAAATATAGCAAAATAATCTCGGGATTTTCATGAGTTTAACGAGTCTTGAAAATAATAACCGAAATTGACTCAAGATAGGTTTCATTTTTACAAAAGCTTGAAACATAGTAAACAGTGCTTCATGCCCCCTACGCGTAACTGCTAGAGTGCATGCCCCCCCAGCTTCATTTCATTCAACTAAGTACACTGCTGGTAATTAATTATTGGATGGAATGAAGGTTCATTTACGAGATCATATGAAAGATCCGACCTAAAACTGTAAGAAAATTATGAAAAAAATAACCTAAATCTATGACTTAAAATTTACGAGATCTAGTCAAAGACTCGACTCAATTAGGGGAGGATTTGTTTCATTTTTTAACGAGCTTGACACAGGAAAAGAACTATGCTCATGGCAACGTGTTTCATTTTTTAACGAGGTTGACACAGTAAAAGGAACTATCCTCAGATCTACTCTATTTCTAATCTACCTACATAACCTACTGATTCATTTTTTAATGAGGTTGACACAGGAAAAGAACTGTCCTCATACCTACTTCATTTTTTAATGAGGTTGACTCAGTAGAAGGAACTATCCTCTGACCAACTGATTCATTTTTTAACGAGGTTGACACAGGAAAATAACTGTCCTCATAGAATCTTGTTTCATTTTTTAAGCGAGCTTGACACAAGAAAAGGAACTATGCTCTCGACTAACTGATTCATTTTTTAACGAGGTTGACACAGGAAAAGAACTGTCCTCATACCTGATTCATTTTTTAATGAGGTTGACTCAGTAACAGGAACTATCCTCAGAAACTACTTATTTCTAATCTATCTTCTACTCTCTACAATCTACCTACTGTTTCATTTTTTAATGAGGTTGACACAGGAAAAGAACTGTCCTCATCGCCAACTGATTCATTTTTTAACGAGGTTGACACAGTAAAAGAACCGTCCTCAGGGAAGCTTGTTTCATTTTTTAACGAGCTTGACACAAGAAAAGGAACTATGCTCTTGACTAACTGATTCATTTTTTAATGAGGTTGACACAGGAAAAGAACCATCCTCAGACATACTGATTCATTTTTTAACGAGGTTGACACAGTACAAGGAACTCTCCTCACCCTCACTGATCATGGCTTCCAACTGGAAGAAACACATGTCAATGGACACACCTTGATCATGGCTTCCAAGAGGTCTTCATCAGATGGAAGAATAGTTCTCTGGAAGGAACACATGTCAAGGGACTCAAAAGGGATAAGAGCATCGCGTTCAAATAATCCCATAGAGTTTTCCATGTCAATTACCGGATCTAAGTCATAGGAAGTCGAGCAAACAGTGAGAGGCTCGCTTACATCGGTAACTGAAAACATGGGACTAGTTGCCACATAATTAACCCGTGGCGGGGTAGATACCACTTTAGAATCAGGAACATTTAGGGTTGTCAGATTATTGGTAGTAGAAACAAGACTAGGGAACGAAAGCTGGTCTACAGTCACAATATTGCCATTGTGAGGGAAAGACATCACGCGAAAGAGTGTCGATACGACAGCTTTCATTACATAAACATAGTCTCGCCCAAGGAGTAAATTGAAATCCAAGGGGCCTCGAACTACCATAAGATCAATACAGACAGTTTTACCTTCCAAAGTAATAGAAAACTTAGGAAGGATCCCTAAAGGTTCACTAATGGTTCTGTGAAAAGCTTTCAGATTCTGCATAATAGGCACAAGCTTAGGGGAACCCAAAGATTTTCATGCAGTTGAGGATAAAATACTAACAGAAGCACCTTCATCTACCTGTGTGTGGTGTATGTCCCTACCACCAAACTTCACAATGATTTGGAAAGGGATGGAGGAAGGAAGATGAGGTTCTGTCAGTCTATTCCAATCAAAGGAAAAGACCTCAGTACTTGGAGGGGGTTCTGTAGAAACAGGCGAAATGCCCCCCGACGTAGAAGAATCTGATGTAACAAGAAGAACCTGAGCAGTATGAAGTTCACTCTCTACAGGGAGAACGGGATCGACCGAATGTGAAATCGAATCGACCACTTGATCAACTAATGGATCATCAACCTTAGTGATATGAGTTTCACTCTCCAATGGAAGAGTGGAATCGACCGTACTTGAAGTTAGATCAATCACTCCGTCAGTTGACGGTAGGTTGGGAGAAAGTTTACGGTAACCAGTTGGAAGTTCTTGCTGTGGAACAGTAAGGTTTTCCAACAATTTTGAGGCTTCATCCATGTGAGGGAAAATGTGAGTTTGATGACTCCTTTGCATAACCTATACAAGGAAACCTAATCCTTTACCCTTTTTCCTTAAACCGACTATCACCTGGTTGATGGATTAACGTAAAGTTGATGAGATTTTTCTGACCATACTTCCAAGACCTTTGGAATACCAGGACAATTGATAAGGAAGTGGTCACCCTTACAAAGCCTGCAAGGGTATTTGGGTTTACGATGCATGTTGGAGGTTTCCAAAACACAACTAACACTTACAACCATGGTTGGTTGGTTGACTTCTTTCTTATCTTTCTTATTCTTCTTCTTCCTCTTCTTCCCTTTCTTCTTCTTCGCCACCTGGTTACTAGCGTCAAAGCTTTTACCAAGTGAAGAGGAAGAAATGGAGGAAGAAATATTAGGCGAAGAAGGTAAAGGGTCAACAGAAGGTTGGTGATGTTGAGATGGTGGACTCTGTGAAGCATCCGGTTGAGGTGGAACAATTGGAGTGTTCGGGGCCAACGAAGTTGAAAATAACCATATCGGTAAACCTATTGTAAATCTAGTTAATGACAATGTAGCCATATAAGGAGGACCAACATGTCCAAAACAAGGAAAAGTACTAGGATTCTCGTTAAGAGGCGTTCCTTGGTTGGTAAATTCCGGAACGGTTGCCATTATATTCAACTTCAGTGAAGTTTATTAACAATTAAAACTAAAATTAACAATTAAAAATTCACACATAACAATTAAAATTCACAATTCACACCTATGGTCTCTAAAAGTAAAAACAAACAAATTAACACACGCTATCAAATCTAGGCGTCAAACCACACACAAACAGTAACATCTCGTACTAAAAACACTAGTTGGTGATGAAATCCAACATCGTAGAATTTAATACAGAAAGGGCGGTTGGAACATTTACCCCGACAACCTGCTTAATGAAACAGACTGGCACAAGTTTCTTCACAAAACCATCTCGAGTGAAGAGAACCATTTGGAGAGTCCAAGTGAGTCTAGTCGATGTCTGCTCCAGGTACAGTGGGATCTTCCCTCCACCGTCACCTTGGGAAAGACTCCTACAGTTTATGGCCACTAAGGTTACCAACATAAACAAATATACCTGGGGGAACAGTCTACGATTCGACACACATGCAAGGGTAGAGTAACAAAGCTCAATCCCCTTCAAGGCTCCTTGACATAATCCGAGGTTTACCGAAAAGTGACCCCAGGCTCCTTGACAATGGTCAATCCGAGGTTTTACCGTTTTTTAATATGTGTATATCTCGCTATCGTTCCCAATGAGGAAGGATTGATTACCTCCCTACTGTTCGGATATGATCTCGTGCTTGACTCCTTTAGAAGGAGCTTCCCGCAGCATACATGCAACAATTGGAATTTTTTCCTACCGCAAGATTGTCTACTTGTTTGTTTTTGTCGTCTTGGAGAGTTAACTAAAACCTATTCCAAGACACTAGCCTAAGCTATGTTGGTGGAAAGAGCCCTAAAAATGTAAAAAATTACTAGATGAATTTTAATTAAGCGTTGTGTTATTTAGTGCTGTTATTACTCAAAAGGGTAAATGGATATGAAACCAATGGTGTTATGACCCGAACCAAATCGAATGCAATCGAATATGATAATGTAATATTTTCAATTCGATGAATCCTAACTAAAGTAAGGAGAGAGTTTCCATTTGCTTCCAACAATGCAAAGATTGATAAATAAGAGAAAATATAAAAAATTCTCTAATGCACTAATTTTATCAAGAAAAACTAATGCGAATCAATCCCAAAACAATTTTTTTTTATATTTTTGTGTTTTTTTAAAACAATCATAAAAACATCTAAATTCAAATCAAAGAAAACTAATCTAAATCTATGATTGATTTTTTTTAGAATGTAAACTATGCAGCTTGTAATCTATGCACAATTCACATGAAAAGTATGCAAATGTAATCTATGCACATTTTTTCATTCATATTCTGAAAATGAGAATTCTAATTATGCAAATGTGATCTATGCAAGAGAATTCTCAAACACAATATGATTCTAATGTAATCTAAGAACCAATCAAGTGGAAGTCAAGAAAATCGGGTGAGAGTTCCAAAGATCAAAAAACACTCAAAGGCGATTAACACTCATACACAATTTTGTTTTTTTTGCAAAAACAAAAGCAAAAAAGATGAAAAATTGTGAAAAGACCGAGACAAACCTTCAATTAATGACCAAAGGAAATCAAATTAAGAATTTCTCAAAAAAAGAGACTCAAAACACCCAATTAACTTAATGGAGATTGATGAGATGAAGAATTGTTGAAAGAAATTCGAAACAAGAGATTTTTTGACTAGAAAAATACGGATACTGGGTAGATGCTAAGAATCCTAAATTAAATCTAAACTAAATCGAAAGAAGAAATCTAAGTTTTTCAAGACTTTTAACAAGGTCCGCAGTCCCGTAAGTAACAGTGCGGTCCCGCACCGATTACTTAAGGAAAGTGCGGAGATGCCCATGCACCGTGTGTGAAGACAAAGTGCGGTCCCCTCGAAAACTTCAAGAAAAACATAAAAGATTTCAAAATTTACAAAAACAAAGAAAAACTAAGCTACCCATGCAGATATCCATCAATCAAAAACCAGAAAAAACTTTTCCTCAAATCAAAATAAAGGAGAACCAAAAACAACAAGTTCTATCCCCAGATGAGTCGCCAATTTGTTGGTTTGGATAAATCGTTCTCTGCGGACAAGACCGATCTCCCTAGTGTCGAAGACAATCTAGCAACAAACGAACAACTAAGTTTGTCTTTCTCTAGATATATTCGTTTTACAAATAAATGTTATGAAGGTGTCGATCCTACCTTAGATCCAAATGCTTATTTGCGGTCACAAAGTAGCTTTCGTTGCATCAATAATCCTTCGTCGCAACAAGGGCCCTTTTGTTACAAGAAAGTATCATCTTTCGTTGATCTGCAATCACAAACAAGAAAATATCAATAGCACTCGTATAGCAAATAATCATAAAACATACCTATCATAGTGATCAAGGAATCTATGAAATAAACGATCAAACGACAAACTTATTGAAATAAACAATCAAACGACAATTTATTGAGAAAAACGTAACTTGATTGTATTAATCTTAAAATATAGCGTAAGAACCTTACAACCTTAGCCTTGATGTTCGAAAGGCCTTCCGTGGTCCGAAGCGTGAATCTCCTCTACTTTGATAAGTCTTGCACTCTTCCTTCAGAGCAAAAAGAGGTATGTGATCTTTCCTCTCAAAAGCTCGAGCAGAAGAAGTCTAAATCTCAAACAACACTTCAACTCAAAAATCTTCTCCAAAAAACTTAACCTTTGAGGCTACCCAATGCCTCCTTTTATAGAGCGGATGAGGAGGTTAGGATTCCACCTTTAAAGGGATAGAATCATCCTTCAAAGGGATAGGCTCCTCACATCAAGGGATTAGTTCCTTAAGGTGTGGGATACATGCACCTTACTAAAGCGTACTCGTCCCCCAAAAAATCTCATCCAGTAACCTTCCAGAATTGACCAAAATTCAACTTTTTTTGGTTTAATTTCGCGCTTTTTTGACTTTACGGGGGTACCGCGGGCATTACATCGGCAAAGTGCGTTCTAGAACGCAGTTTATCTTCACTTTACCTCGCGTATCCCTAGCTAAAAACGCATGCGAAAGCTTCATGTTACCTCGCGTACCCAAGGCTTTTTTGAGTTTTAAGGGTTTTTCCTCCGCTGGGGCTTCGAAAGAGGAACAAAGGTTGTAAGACTTGCAAAGGAGGCATGTATGAGTGTTTAATGAGCTCATATAGTCAGTAGAATGTCAAGGTGACATTTTTCAGTGTAACAAACCTTTATCCATTACAAATAAACGTTGGGAGGAGGTTTCAATGGATTTTATCATAGGTTTACCTAAGTATGAAGGAAAGAGTGCCTATAGAAATTATACAACATGCATGTATATCTTGGATTCACCCGATCTAACAATGTGCTAAAGTTAAATATTGAATCGCTTCTACAAATATTTTGCAGAATTAAAAACACAATCGCTAATCACATGAACATGAAGAAAGATCAATCACACACAACATAAATAATTTCCCATGGAAAGCTTATAGCTAAAAACCCCATTATCTTCTATTGTATATTAATCATGGATCATGAAATAATTACATAAAAATTTCTTCTCACAAGAGCCCTACAGTACTCATCTAATTGTCTCACACTGTCATATACAAAACTGACCAACACATAGCTAATTCTCAGCCTCCAGATAGCCTGCCTTGCTTGCGCAATCCCTGATGGAATAAATCCCTAAAATATAGGAATTATTGCCTTCCTTGACTACGCAAGTATCATGGGCACTCCAATGGGTGTTTGGTTGCATGTGTGAAAGCCAATAATCCTACAATTGATAGTCAACTTCCCTTTCACCTAAAACTCAATTGAGTCTCCACTGGATCTGACATGCATGCAACTAATAATAGTAAATACTCAATTTCACGTGAGATCACTGATTGTGAATTAAATAATATTTAATTCATTTGATCTCTCATTAGTGTATCTTCAGTTAAAACTAGCACAACTGAATTTAACTCACTTAACTAAGTTAAACTATTTACAACTTGCATTAACTCATGCACCACTACACTTCGAACTATGTTACAACTAGAATTACTTTGCATGCCTCACCAACTACCTTTAACTTGAAATCCACTAGCTAACTGAATTTATCACTTTCAGTTAAACTGATTCAAGTCAAAATTGAGAATAGATTACAGTTTAATTTCCATCTTTATTAAGGGATAACCAAAATAGACATGCACCCAAAAATAGCACTGTGGGCCTCACCCTAGTCTGGGTGCTTAATGCAACTAGGAATGGGTGCTGAAATTTTCTTGTTGAATCTCAACACTCCCTCTCAACAAGAAAGGGATTATCCTTCACCTCGATATTATCTCTATGGTATTCAAATTTTCTCCTGGTGAGCGCCTTCGTCAGAATATCTACATCCTGATCTTCCGTGGGAATATACTGAAGCAACATTATCCTTCTCTGCACACAATCTCTGAGATGATGGTATCGGATATCTATATGCTTGGACCTATCATGAAACACATGTTTAATTGAGATTTTAATGCAACTCTGATTATTACAATGAATCACTATCGGATCCATCTGAGAACCAAACAAACCAACCAAGATATTTCTCATCCATATAGCCTCACATGCAACTTGGCTTGCTACCATGTATTCCGCTTCTTATGAACTGAGTGCCATGGATCATTGCTTTCTACTATACCAGGAAACTATTGTTGATCCAATGCTAAATATCCCTCCTGATGTGCCCTTTCTGTCCGATGGACTACTATCGAACTCTGCATCCGTGAAGCCATGCAACTTCACTCCCTATGTCCGTCTGTATCATATAACATACTCTGATGTGCCCCTCAGGTATCTCAGGACATGCTTCCCCGCCTTCCAAAAGAGCTTGGTAGGCTTAGCCATAGCTTGACTCATATGGTTAACTGCATAGTAAATTTTTGGCCTCGTGTTCACCAAATACATCAGTGAACCCACTAACTGTCTATAGATAGTAGCATCCACTACCTCTCCAGAAGTAGCATCCTCTTTCCTCCAATTTCCTGGAAGAGGAGTATCTATGGGTTTGCAGCTCTCCATGTTAAAATTACCCATTATATAATTTTCATACTTTCCTTGAGACACAAAAATTTCACCATCCCACTTCCATATTTCGAATCCAAGGAAATAATGAAGGAGTCCCATGTCCTTCATTTCGAACTCCCTTGCAAGATCCTCCTTGCATGAGTGTATCAGCTACTCATCACCAGTCAAAATTATATCATCAACATAAATAATAATTATCAATAGCTTACCCTCAAACACAATCTGGTATTGGTTTTCATCTATTTCAATTTTGGTGAAGCCCAATCCGGTGAAATAGCTATCTATCTGAGTGTACCAAGCATGGGGTGCTTGCTTCAGCCCATACAATGCTATTTTGAGTTGGCACATATGTGACTCACTATTGAAGATCTAGAAACCTTTAGGCTTCTCTATGTACACCTCTTCCTCAATGATCCCATTGAGAAACCTAGTTTTCACATCCATCTGATGAATGTGCCAGCCCATCTGTGCTGAGAGTGAAAGGATGGATCTTATGGAAGAGTATCTTTGCAATATGTGAAAAAGTCTCATCATAAGTTATCCCCTCGATCTGTGAAAATCCCCAGGACACATATCTAGCCTTGTATTTCTCCACACTCCCATCAACAGCTTTCTTTACCTTGTAGATCCATCTCGATCCAACCATTGATTTGTCGACTGGTCTTGGGACTATCTCCCATGCATTGTTATTGACAATGGAGTCATATTCCTCCACCATTGCATCAACCCAAGTTAGCTGTTGCACTGTTTCCTGAAAGGAAGATGGTTTAGTCATAATACATTTTCTCACAAGAGCCATGTATCCAGTAAATTAATCAGGAGATTGTCTATGTCTACGTTGTGAAGTAGGGGCTCCTTGTACCCCAAAAAAATCCCAACCTCAGTTGTTGGTTCCAGTGTCTTCCTGGCGTCCTTGGTCACATACACATAAATAGATAAGACAAAAATATTAAAGTGTGAAACATCATGTTTCTTACCAGTGAAAGCATATTCAGGTGTACTCATGCCAAGTACTCTACGAAGAAAATGGTTATGCACATGTATTGTTGTGTTGCATGCTTCCACCCACAGATCCATTGGTAGGCCTTGATCATGCAACATCACTCGTGTTGCACCCACAATAGTTTTGTTCTTCCTCTCTACGACCCCATTCTGTTGTGGGTTATGAGGTGTTATGAGTTCTCTTCGAATTCCTTCTTTGCTACAAAAGTTCTTGAATTCATTAAAGATGTATTCTCCACCATTATCGCTCGTAAGAGCCTTCACTTGCTTCCCTGACCCTTTCTCCACCAATTCCATAAACTCACATAAATTAGAGAATGTTTAATCTTTCTTCTGCATGAAAAATATCTAGAAATTACAATAAAATTCATAAACAAATATTACATAGTACTTATGCTTTGTTGTTGAAGCAACCGAGAAAGGACCACGCACATCTGTGTGAACTCTCTCAAGGATCCCCGAAGCTAAGTTTTCTTTCTCATGAAAGGTTTCCTTTACATATTTCCCATAGTAAATCCCTTGCATGTGTCTAACTGTACAAGTGTACCCCTGAGAAGACCAGTAGAAATCCGTTGCATGACTTTCAAGGCTCCATGGTGAAAACGGCCCAATCGTCTGTGCCATAATTCACCTTCATCCCGGCTCACCACTTGATCTACCTTGCGCATAATTGTTGTGCAGCCATCTACCTCCATATTTTATATATTATTAACTCGAATCCTTATCCTCTTGGCTTGTCCCGTTTTTTTATGTCATAGGAAATCTTATCCATCACTAAAAACAACATCATAGCCTGTATCCAGCTCCAACATTGCTATTGAGACCAAATTTTTCTTCAGACCTGGCACATGCATTACATATTTTAATTGAAAGGGTTTACTTGACTGCCTCTGAAAGGTAATGGTACCAATCCCAGTATCACTTTATTGTCCGCCTTCACCCATTTCAATATGCATATGGAGATATTTCTCCTCCAAGTCACTGAAAATTTCCTTATCTCCCGACATGTGAAAGGAAGCACCACTATCCAAATACCACACAGATCCAAATGCACTGGACACCATGCGTGCGATCAATGATAATTCAAGCTCAAATTGTGAGGCAAGGGCCTCACCAAATACAGATCCTCCAACCTTCTTGTTCTTCTTATTTTGTGGACAGTTAGTAGCAAAATTCCATGCTCGTGACAATGAAAACAATTCACCTTGGACATGTCTTGCTTCTTGACATTCTTGGACTTAGATTTATAATGGAATTTATTCTTCTTCCCTTTCCTTGCCTTGGTATCCAAAGCACAGTCCTCTTCATCCTCATTCTTAGTTGAAGATCCATCTCTGGTGTTCTGTCTGAACTCCTCCTGCACCAAATCCGACCACAGTCGCTCCCAATCTAGCAATTTTTCCCTTCCATTGAAAGGGTCTTGATAATTGTGCCAACTCTTGGAAAGTCCTAGGAGAGCTAAGCTCACCAAATCATCATCAGCGACTATTATTCCAACACTCCCCAATTCAGCCCGACATTGGACAAACTTTGTTAGATAATTTTTATTGGTGTCACCCTTTTCCATCTTGATCTTCCTGAGTTTATCTTTGAGTGCCAATTTCCTATGGTTGTTGTTTCTTTGGAATAGATCCGTCAAATCCTTCCACATTACATATGGTGTGGATTTCCCATGGAGGCTTGAGACAATGTGGTCTTGTACTCCCTCCAACAGGATCCTCCTCACCTTTTCCACTTTCTTTTTCCATGCATCAAGATTTGCAACATATGGAACAATGGGTTTAGGAACATCAGTGTAAATGAATTCCTTTAAGCCATTGTCTTCGAGTATTGCCTCCATCCTGTCCTTCCAAGAAATATAGGTCGAGATGCCCTCGAGTGCATACTCTAACCTCAAGCCATTTAAATCCCTTTCAATCTTGAATCAAATGTAGCACCAAGAAAGTCTTTCTACAAATTTGAATTCTATCCAGTCACAAACTCAGCTCCTACTTCACTTCTACAATTTCCTGTGCTTTGATACCATGCAAAAATTATACAACATCCATGTATATCTTGGATTCACCCGATCTAAAAATTTACTGAAGTTAAATACTGAATCACTTCTACAAATCTTTTGCGGAATTAAAAACACAAACGCTAATCACATGAACATGAAGAAACATCAATCACACACAACACAGATAATTTCCCGGGGAAAGCTTACAGCTAAAAACTCCACTATCTTCTATTGTATATTAAGCATGGATCATGAAATAATTACATACAAAAATTTTCTCACAAGAGCCCTCCAGTACTCGACTAAATGTCTCACACTGTCATATGAAAAACTGGCCAACACATAGCTAATTCTCAGCCTCTAGACAACCTGCCTTGTTTGCGCAATACCTGATGGAATAAATCCATAAAATATAGGAATTCTTGCCTTCCTTGATTGTGCAAGTATCATGGGCACTCCAATGGGTGTTTGGTTGCATGTGTGCAAGCCAATAATCCTACAAATGATATTCAAATTCCCTTTCACCTAGAACTCAACTGGGTCTCCACTAGATCTGACATGCATGCAACTAATAATAGTAAATCCTCAGTTGCAAGTGAGATCACTAATTAATTAAATAATATTTAATTCACTTGATATCTCACTAGTGTATCTTCAGTTACAACTAGCACAACTTAGTTTAACTCACTTAACTAAGTTAAACTATTTACAACTTGCATTAACTCATGCACCACTGCACTTCGAACTTTGTTACAACTTGAATTACTCTGCATGCCTCACCAACTACCTCTAACTCGAAAACCACTAGCTAACTGAATTGATCACTTTCAGTTAACTGATTCAAGTCAACAATAAGAATTGATTACAGTTTAATGTCCATCTTAATTAAGGGATAACCAAAATATACATGCACCCAAAAATAGCACTGTGGGCCCCACCCTAGTTTGGGTGCTTAATGCAACTAGGCGTGGGTGTTGAAATTTTCTTATTGAATCTCAATAGAGTCATCATGGTGGTAGTTGATAGAATTACCAAGCATGCACACTTTGGTGCATTATCTTATCCATTTAAATCGAGTACATGTGCTATTGTATTTATGGAAACAATTCGAAAGCTACATGGAAACCCAAAGATTATTGTAAGCAATAGAGATCCCATTTTCACTGGAAATTTTTGGACGAAATTATTTTCTTGTTTGGGTACTCAACTAACTCATATCTCATCTTATCATCTTCAATCTGATGGGAAAACTAAGATAGTGAACAAATTTTTGGAAGGATATGTTCGTTGCTTCGTATCTGATAAACAAACACAACGGGTCAATTGGGTATCTCTGGCTTAATGGTGGTATAACACTTCCTTCCACATTGCAACAAAAATGACCCCATTTATGGAACTTTATGGATATCATCAGTCGTCTATCATGTTGGAGTCCCGCAATTTGGCAGATTTGTAAACCAAATGGCAGGGCAACATCAGACCAATCTTTGGAGTCCTAGGACCTAGCCTTCCTGGACTCAGAGAGGGCTCTCTCTATTATGTGAAGGATGTGAACTTGTTCGCTTTGTATTTTTTGATTTTAGGCTAGTTGTTAAGTATATTTTGGTTTTTTTTGGTTTTGGGGTAAAACTGATCAAGTAGGGAAACTAGAAAGAGAGTTTATCAAACCAATAGGCCTATGGGGTCAAATAAAGTCAAGGATGTCTAAATGATGGACAAGGTGTACTGCAGGGCTGATTTAGCAAGGTCAGTGGATCCTTTGGGTGAGGTATGAGGTGAAATGAACATTAAGTTTATGAAAAAACAAATAAGACTTAAACATATATAGTTTGAAAGCAAATACTCATGAGGTAGGGCAAACCATTAATCTCTATGAACAATACTCAAACTGATAAACATAAAAGATAAACATTCAGGTGAGACATAGGGGCATAAGATCTCCTAACTTTAGAAATTCACCTTCAGCTGTTGAGAAAACATATAAGTTAAAAAAATAACTTAATATATGAAGAGGGAACTCCTAAACATCATATATAAAACTTATTGGGAACTTTGAAACAAGTTTTGTAAGCATGGAAAAAGGGCAAGATCGAACGAGACCTCTTTGACTTAACCTAAGCAATCAATATTTCATAGAAAGGTTTCAGCAATAGAGTTTTGAGAACTTCAAATAAGCAGGGCATACCTTGAATCATATTTGATAGCTAACATAATGACCATTAATGAAACAAATGACAATTTCTTGGTGGACCTAAGGAGCAGTTAAGAATTCCTTATAATGACTAGGAAGAAGAAAACATCAAAGTTGTAATAAAAAAGAGGTTTGAGGTACTTCCATGAGCATATCTCAACATATAATTTTCTGATCTACGGAAAATAAGAAGCATGAAACATTCATGAAAACAAGAATACATACACAAATCAGGGAAACATCACCATTCACCAAGCTATGGAATCCTGCACACTATGCTCCTCCACCATCAAGCCAACCAAGACATTCATCCACTTCATAAAACTAGTATTTTTCTCCAAGCTCAAACTATGTATTGTTCTTAACATGTCAAGTTATCCCTGATTTTACAATGAATCCTCATGGTTTATATAAGCCAAGAGGAGAAAAAACTTACTAGAGCAGCTCGAAGGCCATTGGCCATAGCAAAATATCTAAAACTGCCCTTGAGGCCTTACCAGGTCCAAGGCACAAAATATCTCTTCAAAATATACTTTTCGGACCAAAATAGAAAAAATATTTACTTTTATGCTCTGACATACATCACATAGGAATGCAGAAAACTGTCTCTGTTTTAGCAAAATTTCTAGGCGCGCAGCACCAAAAAAGGCCTTTTTGCAGCGAGGTTTTGGAGGCCTTCCCGGTGTCGAAAAAGGTCCCGTGATAGCCCGTTGGAAAGCTAGGGATGTCTAATTTAAAATATACTTGATTTATTTCAATATGATCTCCAAAAAGCTATCACAAAGTGGAAAAGGTGAAAAAACCTAGGAGCGCAACACCTGCTCAAAAACAGTGGCAGAAAGGTGAAAAAATGGTTGTTTTTGGACCTTTAGAGGGACCAAAACAGCTTCAAATGATCTGAAAATTTATGAGAATACTCCCCTAGTGCCAAGGAATTCAAAAATATAAACTTCCCCTACTGAATGTGCTCTGAGAAAAAGTGCAGCGTCAAGGGTGCTACGCTCCTAGGCTTGAAATTTCACAAAAAACAAAAAGGTGTCCAAATTTGCCCAAATTTGATGAGTAGCTCCCTTAAGGGTTTTTGGAAACCTGTATTGAAGCTTGGGCCAAGATTCTAAGTCTAGCTTGGTATTTTCCATATTTTTTCACGGGGCGCCTCTTTTGGGCAAGGGCAACTTTGAGCTTTCTTCTAGCAAACTGATTTAGCTTTTTGTAATGTTGAGTCATCTTTCTTTGTAAGCCTAAATCCTTGTTTTATTTCTCCATTTTGTCCTCTAAATGCAGGTTTTCCCTTTCTAGCCATGATTCTTTGTCATTTTCAATTTCTAAGGCTAGGAGCTCAGTGAGAGGGAATTGCTGCATTCGGGCTGATTCTTCTTCTCTCTGTTTTTCTAATGCTCTCCTAAGACCCATAGTCTTAGGCCTCTTCCTAGTTGGCCCTTCTTCTTCATCATCTTCTTCATAGTCACCCATGTACTCTTCTAGCTTCAATTGTGAATTCTAAGCCTCTCTTTTGTACTTGAGTGCCCGGGCTTCATAAATGGAAAGTTGGCTGCTCATTTGTGCATTTTGTGTTTGTAGAAATGAATGATATGTTTTGATATTTCCAAATCATTCACCAAATCTCTAACTTGTGCATCTCGGTCTTGTAAAAGGGAATTGAGAATCCTTGTTTCATTGTCCTCATCACTATCAATGTGGATAAGTTCAAAATCCCTCTCTTTTTCATGGCTGCTTTCTTGTTCTTCCATTGCCTTCTTTCCTTTGTCCTTCATGGGCTTCTTACCCTTGTCTTTCTTTGGCAATACATACTTGCCTTTCTTTGGCAGTTTACCTCTACTCCTTAATGCCTTGGTGACATTTCTCTTTACTTCTTGAGTGACTTTACCTCTCACTGTTTTGGAGGTTTTACCTTTCACTGCTTTTGGGGGGGAGTGCATGGTCCCTTGCCTTGGAGAGGCAGTAAACACATGCTCCTAACCTTGCTGATGAGAAATGGTAAAAGGTGCTAACATTTGGGCTTGTTCATTTTGTTCACCTACAACCTTAGGGCTGTCTTTTTCCTCATCAACACTTGTTGTTTGCATTTCTTTATCACTTTGCTATGGGAAGCCTCCCTAATCATTAATGTCAATGTTTGCAATGATCTCATCACCGGGAGGATAATCTGGAAGGTCTTGCTCTTTTTCTGTTTGGTGAGAAATGCCTAGGTCTGCTGTCTTTTCCTCTTCAAGGCTATCTCTGTCTTCATCCCTTTTTCGGCTATCTTGACTGTTTTCATTAATAGGGGCTCTGTCTTCTTTTCCTTGTGCATTTAGAACTACTCTGAAAACAGTCTCTGGACTATCCTCATCAATTTCCTCTTTGATGTGACTATTTTCTTCTTGACTTTGGTCTTTATCTGTGCCACTGTTTTTGTTGTCTAGGCTTTTACTGTTTTAACTATTTTCCCTACTGCTGCCTTCATAATTTTTGTTGTCCTTACTGTGCTTTGGGCTGTTTGCCTCTTCATATTCACTGTTTTCTGTTTGGTTGTCCTCATCATTCTTGTTGTCTTCACTATCTTCCTGTTTGCTGCCTTCATCACTCTCTTCTTTGTTGCTTTCCTCATTGCTACTTTTATTATCTTCCTTTTGGCTGCTTTCTTCGTCACTATTCCTCTCTTCTTCAGTTTGTTCTTCGTCATCATCATTTTCCTCCTGAATATTTTCTTTGGTATCAGTAATGCTTTTCTCAAGCTCAGTATTACTTTCAGGGCCACTACGGCTTTCTTCTTTATTAGCTTTATCAGTGGAAGATGTTTTTTCTTGGGAGGGTGACTCATGAGAGGAAGGAAAAACATATGCTGTAGAGGGCGAAGAAGGGGTATGAGGAGGATTTCGAGATGAGGATTGTTAGTATGAATTCTTTGTCGAAGTGTACGAAAAAAGACCACTTTAGCTACGCATAACTAATAGCCCTAACATCAAATATGGCTGCCAATATCTTCAGATCTATAGTTAGTTGATCAAGACAAGAGCTGCAAAAACCAGATCTATGCATAAAAATACATTAAGCAGTAAAAAGAAGGTTTTGCTCCATGCATCCAATAGACAAGACAAGAACAATTTTTGAAAGAATTTTTTGTATTAAGGGCACCTAGGAGGAAAACAAGAAGGTGTTTCCAATTCTCCTCAATGGGATGGGTTCTTGGAAGTCCTCAACACTTCAAATCTATAATTTTTCTCTCCTGTTGGTGTAGAAAACCCAGACAAAGATAGAACTCAAAGGGAGCTCACATAGCAAATAATGGAAATATGAAAATGATAATGGCTCAAAGTCAGACCAAGAGTTTAGATCCAGAGTGATCTCATAGGCAACAAAAGGTGAAGAATGATAGGAAAAACCCTCCTATTTATAACAAAATATTGGGTCATTCTAGATCTTGGTGCATGATTAAAGTAATGTTAACCAAATCTAGATCCACCTTTTATGGAATATTTTATTATATTTGTTGGAGGGAAAAAGTATTTGACATGGGTCAAATCCCTTTATTTGTCAATAATAAATAAATAAATGATTTATTTATCATTTTAAGGAAGTGGTTGAAGGATAATCAAATAAATAATGATTTATTTAATTATTTATGGGTGGTTTAGTCATATTTAACAAGGAATATTATTTAAATAAGATTTAAATAATTATTCCTAGAAAATAATAGGATAAATAAAGATTTATCTAATTAATTTCTTTGTTTTGGGTTAAACATGACCAGGAAAATCAAACAAATATAGGTTTGTTTAATATTTCCTTTTTGGGTTTCCTGTTTAGACCATAAACAACCTAATAAATGTGTTTTATTAAGTTATTTTACATAGTGAAAGCAATTTTACTTAGGGTAAAATTGGTCTTACGTGGTGTACTTGGGTCCATATAATGATAGTAGGTTAGATGACCAAAAAATGGTGTAACATATTTCCCCCCAGCGTGCGAGTGTTAGGAGCAAATCATATGACCGAAGTACGTTGTAAGAACTCAATCACCAGACATCAAAAGGGAAGTCAGAGAGAGAAATGTGAGATAGAATAATGTGTTGAAGAACTAGACCCTGAGGAGACGAGACTTACAGGTGCAACAAGTCTCTTTTTATGAGAGGGTACCTATGCTAAAGGCGGCGGGGGAGGCATACCTATGCCCGCCGAGACAAAGTACAAAAGAATAGTGTGTCCAGTAAACAAGGGACCGAACCATAAAGTACAGCCAGCATAAACATGAGCCAGATAAAAATACAATGAGGGATCCCACATACATGATGTGCTTGGGGTAACAGCCAGGAATTATACAATAATATCTGCGTACATGAGATACAAATACAACCCAAATGCCCCCTACAAGTGGGGAAGGGCTCACAAAATCTGACTGATACATGCAAATCAAAGAGGCGTTGCAAGCAGCTAAGGCCGACATCATCAAATATATGGAGCTGCATCGAAGGCTGCAATGAAGAGGTCATTCGGGCATGTGGGGGGCTACCTGCAGGGCCACCCCCTCATGAGGGCTGAGACATCTCACACACATCTGGGCATCACCAAGAGTTGCTGCTGCATCACTTGACCATCAAGCATACGAATCTCAATCATACTGAAAGGAGCTGAAGTGGAGAAACAATCAAGTCAAATGGAAATAAGAGATCCCTTTTCCTGATCCGAGGCGCCGAACAATAGTGAAAGCTAGAACCAAGGTACACTGCTCTCTAGACCAGTCCTCTGGAATGAAGGAGCTGATGTCGACAGAAGGAGGTCCGCCGCAGGTGAGGCAATGAGAGATCCTCAACTAAGGCACGAGAGAAAATAGTAGAGCGATTGACAGACTAATACCAATGATGATGATGGAATGGAGGGGACTGAGTACCATATGAACGACTTCCCTTGCTAGAGCATAAAGGGCATGAATGACATGGCAGCGACTGACACAATATCATAAGGGATAGGGGACAGTGGGACTAAAGGGCATAATATGCGACACAAGAGAGAGACCAAGCAATGAAGGATGGAGTACTATAGCGGGGTACAAAGGGACTCGAGATAGACTCCATGAATGCAATGATGACTCAACTTGGATGCTCTAAACAAGGGCGACTCGATGGTGCTGCCATACAGAAAAGAGCCCATGGGGGACTCAAAAAACATGAGTACAATATGATATCTCATGATGAAAATTGACACAAACAAAGACAAGTATGGAGGCAAAGTGGTGCCCCAAGTACAAGTGTTGTAAGTGAGGAAATTCGATTTTGGGGGGAGGTGAAGTGACCCATCTTGGACAAAATGAGTCCTGGTGAAGTATCAAATCAGAAAAAAATAATAGATACCCCTTTGAGGGCTCAGTGAGAGCTTTCCAACAATGCAGATGGTTTGTCAAACGGAGCGACGGTATGGTCGCAGCAAGCGAAAGAAGACCAAGGGTTCTCTTTTAATAAGGCAGTTTTCCCTCCAAATCCACTCATTTGCTAGTGTTTCTGTGGTGAATGTAGGGAGGAGAGAAGGCCCTAAATCTTGCGGCGAGCGTAGCAGACAAACCAACTGTTGGAATCGAGATCCGTCAGTTGCAGGTAAGAGGCCTAACCTTACTCTTTCATTTTGATGGATTGAAAGTTCAGATTAGGGCCCAGAATCTCAGAAACATACCCTCTTTCATCTCTACGGCCGGGTCGCACTTTTTGGGCCAAAAACTGCGACCTGGGACGCAGGTTTTGAGCCAAAAACGGCGACCTGGTCCAGGATTGGGAAAAAAAGTGCGACCTAGAGGATGAAGGGGATTTCAGTGCTGTGTTAGGGCTGAGATTTCGGTTTTTGTGATTGGTGACAGTGTTTCCTATCTGTATACTGACAAAGATGATTTTTTTGTGCAGCTATGGCAGATATACGGGTCAACTGGAGAGAGAGAGACCTGGGCACATTACGGACAGAGATCCAGACAGATCAGGGTGTATGTCATGTATTGGCCAGGTTTGGGGTTCTAAAGTTTCTGGAGAACCCTTTGATGAGAGCTGGGGAGCCCTTGTTGGCCCGGATTATCAGTTATTGGGATCCAGAGTATGAGCTCTTTGTAGTGCAGGGGCAAAGGATTGAACTGAAAGTCCAGGATGTGTATTTCCTGACTGGTCTCCCGCCACTTGGGATGGTGGGAAATACGCAACCAGTGTTACCGCGGGGGTGAAACATCATGGAGTTTATGGAGCGGCATTGTCGACTGGGTCTCCAAGTCAAAGGGACGTGGATACCGATCAGGGACCTAGAGAGATTGGAGACCCGGGCAGTGGCTGCAGCAATGTTGCGGATCCTGGGCAACTAGGCATTCCATCACATCACTGGGGGGCAGATGATGATCGTAGAGAGTGTGTTGAGTGGGACCTACTATGGGTGGGCCCAAATGATGTTGGTGTCGTTAAAACGACAGTTGTCGCTTTTCAAGTGGCAAGTGAACCACGATTGCTTGTATGGGACTTTATTATGCTCCTCCTTTTTTGAGAAGATCCCGACCTTACGACCTCGTATACAACTCTCAGATGGGGGCCCGAGAGAGCCCAAGATGCGCCGGTGGGGGCGACTACTGTGTAGAGGAGAAGGAGGGGCGGTCGGACGGGTGTTTCGACTGGAGTTCTTTGCCCATTGGGATCAGATGTCGTTATACATAGACGACTATCCCTATAGTGGGATGAGTTATTGTGGGGATCTGAACCTGCCACTTCTACCTAGTCGAGTATGGGGGCCCGATGGTAAGTGACAAGTAACTAATATTTGTTGGGCATGTTAAATTTATTGAATAGTAGATAGGTGACTAATTCATGTACTTTTGGTATGCAGATATAGCTCCGGTAAAACCGGCCGGATATATGGGACGACCGACAGCATCAGGAGCTGCAAGCCCAAGTGGATCGAGGGCGGCACATAGTGAGGATGCGGCTGCCCTTCTAGAGGACATCCGTCATAGATGCGAGAGGTTGCTGACCGGTGTTTCAGAGCGTGGGTGGCAGGACTTAGACGACCAGTACGTCGATATGTGTATGGGTCTACCCTCGGAATGGCGAGGTGTCATGCGGCGCATGGCGATGGCCAGTCAGGGGATACATGATATACGAGCTGCAGGAGCAGAGCCATTGGCTCGGGATCCGCAAGATAGTGATTAGGTGTGGGGCATGTGGTGCCCCCTAGTGTGTATGTAGGGGCAGGTGGTGCCCCCAGTTTTAATTTTTTGTAACATGCTATGGGCATGTCATATGTATCAGAGTAGATGGACTCTAAACACATGTTTTGCGACACATATTATGGATATGCATCATTTTTTGTAATGGTTATGAATTTTATTGTCTTGTATGAAATGCATGTGATAAATGCCAATCTAGAACATGGTTTGCAATACTATCTACATAGTGATTCTGTTCTCGGGGTACATGGTTGAAAGTTATGGTTTCAAATTCACGTATCAAGAGTTTCACTCATAAGTATCTTCTAAATAGCACAGGATTACACACACGATAGACACCATTTAGTTGCATGACAAGAAGTAGGGAATCTAAATGAACATGCAGATGGAGGATGCGATGAAAGAGGGCATCGGCTAAGAGACCACGCACTGCATCATATTCGGCCTGATTGTTGGTGGCAGTACCAATGCAGACCCTGTTTGAGAGAACAAGGGCATGCAAGGGGGTGAAAATGGCCCAACCTGCTGAGGCTAGATTCCGGGAGTAACGACTTGCACCATCGGCGTAACCGATATAGGGTGGGGATGGGAGGTCCTGCGGAATAGTGTTACAAGACAACAAATGGGGGGTTTTGGGACAATGAAGGCAGCGTGAGTGTACAGAAGACATCGAGCGGCAACTGTGGGAGGGAGTGTGATGAGCCGGATGGCTATGACTCATATACAAACTAGAGGGTGGTATATGAGGGCTATAGGAGGTCAACAGAGATACGGGTGGAGTTATCTCGTGTGTGGGCGGAAAGGAGGGGGTCAAGGGTGGAAAAGGTTCCCAAGGAGGCATCCGGATGGGAAAAGAGGGGATGAAGAGTGGAATGGACACCACATGACATGGAAAAGCTACCTAAATCATCCGTAGGGGAATAAAGGCTCGCATTCGGATTGTCACGGGGAATGACAGAAGAACAGGGAAACAAATGGTTAAAAGATGGGGAGCCCAGGGTGGTCGCTGAAGGGGGGTAAAGTGAAACAACAGGGGAGGATTCAAGGGGAATGTGCTCCAAGGGTCTCACAGAGGATGATAGGTAAAGAATGGTGGTAGTAGACTCTGTCATCTGGACATCAGGGGGGGGATGTCGATGGTAGCGGGGGGATCCTCAAGCTGACCCGAAGCATACTGCACGAGGATGGGAGAGGCAGACTGATTTTGTTGAACCTCATACTCGCGGACTACTTCTAAAGAGGCGCGATAATGCGTTAGGTGAGGACAATGGTGGGAATAATGGCCATGGACACCGCACAAAGCACAGGGTTTGCTGGTGCGAATAGTTTTGGGGTTCTTGGTTACAGACGAGGACGGGAGAGAGGGGTCAGGGACTGTAGACTCAGGGAACGTGAATTTAACCATGGGTTGAATGCGAGGCAATTCGGGACAAGTATGGGTGGCGTGATCGGCGACATCACACAAGAAGCAAGGCTTTCCGGGCGGAGGAGGAGTTGGGTCAGTCGGGGTGACCTTGTCTTTGGGTGCCCCCTTGCAAGCTTTGCCTTTCTTTCCTGGAGCTATCACCACAGGGGTAGGGTCCTGGGGAGGTGCGGGGGGCATGGTGGCAACGGAGGAAGCGAGGGGGACCGGTTGAACTAGTGTCAAAGCGATATAGGGTTTGGGGTGACCGGGTGGGCTAGCGGCTGGAGGGTCAAGGTACCAGACGGGTATGCCCAGGGTCAGGTTAGGGAGAGAGAGGGTGGCCATGACAGGGACCATATAGACTCCGGGAGGGGGAGCCAGGAAAGGTATCTGACCAGTAGGATAATGACCAGGAGGGACGGCTCCGAGCTGATTGAGGCCTGGGGGAACCGACCCGGGAGGATAGAGGGGTTCAGGGATACCAGCTGTAGGAGAAGGGCCAGAAGGAGGAGGTCTGGCTAGTGGAGATGAATGGCTAGGAGCGGGTTGCGATGGGCGAGGTTGAGTCTGAGGTTGCTGACTAGCCGAAGCGGGTCGTTTAAGGGCAGCCCGAGACGATTGCATCATGCAAACATTCGATAAGCTGGGATCAGAGATATGAGGAGGAGGGAGACCAGGAAAAGTTCTAAGCAGGGAGGAATCTTTGTAGACGCCGGGGGAGACACTGGTCAAGGAATCGATGGTTTGCTTATTCTCTACAGAAGAGATGGTTGTCTCCGGGGAGGTCTGAGACGGTGGCTCATGGTAAGTCAACTGGTCGATGGTGACTATCTTTCCATTGTGAGGAAAAGACATCTTGCGAAAAACCGCGGATGGGACAATAGACATGGCATAGGTGTAGCTTCACCCCAATAAAATGTTGTATTCTAGAGGGGCATCGATGACTTCGACGTCAACGAAAACGGTCTTGCCGGCAAGGGTGATAGGACAATTACGGAAAAGGCCAATGGGCTGGGAGGCGTGGCCGTCCCACACTCGAAGGGTGATCGTGGAAGGGGCCAACTCAGAAGATCCGAGTTGCTTCCAAACCGAAGCGAACATCACACAGGTGGATGCCCCCTCATCAATTATACACCGAGAAATGTTGGCATTCCGGATTTTTACTGGGATTTTGAAGGCGACAGAAGTAGGAAGAGGAGGATGGTCTGATTGGTGAGCGTCGAAAACAATCATTTGGTCATCGACAGGATCTACAGCGCCCACGACAGATAGCAGAGCCTTCTTTTGGGAAGGGCATGACTGGAGGAGTTCCAATGTGGAAATGGTAGCAGGAGATTGCGCCAAATCATCTACTATGCTATACGCATGAGCAGCTCGACCAGGAGCAGCATTTCGACATAATGGTCCCTTAGGAATCTTGGTATGAACCTCAAATTTGGGTTGAGGGATATGTAAGGGGCCATTGGATGTCGAAAGAGGCTCTGTAGAACCTGAAGAAGGGGACTCGGGGGCAGACTGAGCGAGAGGCTTGGGGTACTGGCGAGACCGAGTTTGAAGGTGAAGATTGACGGGTGGGGATGGATCAGAGTTCATCATGAGGATATGGTAATCAGAGGAACCAGAAGGGGAAGGTTGAGTGGCGACCTGTCCGTCAGGTGGTTGGGAATCCATGAATCCTTGTTGGGGGAAAGGATCGGTAAACACAGCCGGTTAGGTAGTGGCCACATTAGGGGGAGCATGAGGGGAGGCATGTTGTTCTCGCAATGTGGCTTGAGACTCCCACATCTGCCGCATCTGTGGTAAGAGGGGACAATCGTGGGTGTAATGACCGTAAACACTGCAACATGAACAAGGCTTATTGGTGTGAAGAGGCATGTCCTGCTTGGGCTGAGTGCCCTGTTGCTGGTTAGCAGTGTTAGAGTCAGTACCTTGAGGATTGGGTCCATGCATACCAGGGGCGGATTGATTTGGGTTGCCACTCTGCCTTCTTTGAGAAGGGGGATTAGTCACGCTCTGTTGTGCAAAGACTTGCCCTGGAGGGGGCTGTAGGTGCTGTTGAGGGGGCGGAGGAGACAGGGGAGGTGGAAGTGTATATGCTGGAGGAGTTGGCGCACCAGGCTGCGGATAAGGATAATGGTTAGGTTGGGCAACATTGAGGTAAGCAGGAGGTTGGGCAAAAAGATGAGGCATGTCGTATCCTGGATACATGCTACCTGGAGGGAGAAAAGTGCTAGAGGTGCTGGCCCCTCCCGAAGAGAGACCATAGCCCATAGGAGGTTGAGCATACTGATGAGAAAGGGCTCCAACGATACCATCGGCAGAATGAGATGCCCCCGGGGCGTTAGCACCACCGGGCCTAGGGAGGTCAGGAAGGACGGTATAAACATAACCAGACTGAGCGTAGATCAGGTCATATTTCAAGGCTATTTGGAGGGCGGCTTATTCTGTTTGAGGGAAATGGGAGGCGACATCTTTGCCAATGGGAGTTAAGAGAGTGCGAAGGAACCAGTCCATATACACCCGATCTTCAAAGGGGGGAGCTCGACATAAGCTCCTTCTTCTCTGCCATTCCTGGACATGAGTGAAAAGGCGGGTTGAAGAGGATTGACGGAAAGAAGTCAAAAGCTCTGTACCAGTGTCGTATCGGAGGGGGAGCTGGAAATAATATAAAAATGCTTGGGAAATGGTCGCAAAGGTGGTATGGGAAGAGGTGGGCTAATCAACATACCATTTAGAAGCTTCACCTGTGAGCATGCGTTGGAACAACCGAAGATGGATGGAGTCATCGGTAATGGAATTGGAGGAACACCACATGTGGAAAGATCGGATATGGTTGGTTGGATCGTCTCCAGCAAGGCCTTCAAACTTGGGAATGTCGGAGGGGAGCTTGGTCAACATAGCAGACCAACCAACATTGTGGCAGATAGGGTCATTGATCAACTGATTGAAATCGGGGAGGCTGAGGCCTGCCATGTAAGGGAGCAAGGGTGCAGCCGAGGTAGTTCCTGTGGCGGTTCCGCTAGTAGTAGTTCTAGCATTAGGGCCGAGATTACCGCTAGCATTAGGCCCTGGACCAGACATAGTGAAGGTGACAGGGGGAGAACCAAAAGTAAAAGGAGAACCCAATGAATCAGAAGAGGAGTCGGAATGTGAACTTGGAAGAGGACTGGCTCGACGACGACGGGACGGAGCAGGTCAACCGACTGGAAACTGAGGGTGAAGGCCAAGAAGTCTCCGGGATGCGCGCCTTGGGGGCACAATGATGACAACACAAACACGACACGAGGGGAAGAAGAATGACCGACAAAGGCAGGGAGGTGCAGAATCAAGTGATTACAATGTCGAAACAAGGGCAAAAAGGTGCAGTGTCAATTGATTTTAAAGTATTTTCCTGGCGGTGTAAACCAGGCTCTTCTTCACTTAGGGTGAGTGTGTGGCATGCGTTAATTTTAATTTTTAAACCCTTTTCGTTTTGAGAGTAAGAGAAAAAGTGTGCTGCGTAACTGAAAATAATGCTGCAAAAACAGTATATAATGCTGAAATAACAGAAAATTAACAGCTACTAGTGCATCGATCCAACCCAAGAAGGCGGGTCTCTCAAAACTAATCTAAAAAAAGGGAAAAAATCTAGTCAAAACACACTAAAAAGAGGCCAATAGATCTAGGGTCAAAAGGGACAGGGATCTAAAGGAGAAATATGTTGAAAAGAGGTGCAGATCACAGCCAAGAGGCAGAGGCAAGGTGGCTGGAAAAGAGGAGGAAATCAGCAAAAAGCAGAAGGGGCAAGGAGGAGGCCCTAAAGGTAGATCCAAACAAATCTGCAGGAGGTGATTTGAAAGGAAGAAGAGCTGATTTAAAGGGATCTGAGAATGAGGTATCAGATCTGAAAAAGGGAAGGCTGAAACTCGGAAAAATCAGACACCTGAAACAGCTAAAACTCTTCCACCAAAAGTGGAGGGTACTTGAAGCCCTAGGGGGCTAGGTTCCCACTTAGATGAGCAAAACAGATCAGAAACAGGTCCAAACGGGCTGAGATAGAGGCTGGAAAACCCTGACAGAAGCTTCAGCAAAACCCAGAAAAATTGCAGAAAAAAAAGCACAGGTCGCAGGTTCTGACCTGTTTTCCTATTCAGGTCGCAGAAAAGGGGCTGAAAAGTGTGACCTGGAGTCCAGGTCGCAGTTTTTGGGTTGAAAAGTGCGACCTCCAACTCCGGTTGTCTTGGCGACAGATTTGCGGAAAATTTGTCGTCTCAGTTGCGGCTGATGTCTGTCACCTGCGCAATAGGGCCAGAAACACCAGAAAGTTAGAAATTTTAATGGTTTAGGGTTTTATAGGTGAAAAAAAACATGAAAATAGGAAAAAAAAAAGCTGAAAAGAAACCATAGGGTATGAAGTAGTTGGATATGCAGGAATATGAAAAACGACAGCAGTCGTAATTGAAAACCCGTGTGGAGTCGCCAATTGTTAGTATGAATCCTTTGTCAAAGTGTACGAAAAAATACCACTTTAGCTACGCATAACTAATAGCACTAACATCAAATATGGCCGCCAATATCTTCAGATCTGTAGTTAGTTGATCAAGACAAGAGCTGCAAAAACCAGATCTATGCATAAAAAGACATTAAGCAGTAAAAAGAAGGTTTTGCTCCATGCATCCAATAGACAAGACAAGAACAATTTTTGAAAGAATTTTTTGTATTAAGGGCACCTAGGAGGAAAACAAGAAGGTGTTTCCAATTCTCCTCAATGGGATGGGTTCTTGGAAGTCCTCAGCACTTCAGATCTAGCATTTCTCTCTCCTGTTGGTGTAGAAAACCCAGACAAAGATAGAACTCAAAGGGAGCTCACACAACAAATAATGGGAAATATGACAATGATAATGGCTCAAAGTCAGACCAAGAGTATAGATCCAGAGTGATCTAATAGGCAACAAAAGGTGAAGAATGGTAGGAAAAACCCTCTTATTTATAACAAAATATTGGGTCATTCTAGATCTTGGTGCATGATTAAAATAACATTAACCAAATCTAGATCCACCTTTTATGGAATATTTTATTATATTTGTTGGAGGGAAAAGGTATTTGACTTGGGTCAAATCCCTTTATTTGTGAATAATAAGTAAATAAATGATTTATTTATCATTTTAAGGAAGTGGTTGAAGGATAATCAAATAAATAATGATTTATTTAATTATTTATGGGTGATTTAGTCATATTTAACAAGAAATATTATTTAAATAAGATTTAAATAATTATTCCTAGAAAATAATAGGATAAATAAAGATTTATCTAATTAATTTCTTTGTTTTGGGTTAAACATGACCAGGAAAATCAAACAAATATAGGTTTGTTTAATATTTCCTTTTGGGGTTTCCTGTTTAGACCATAAACAACCCAATAAATGTGTTTTATTAAGTTATTTTACATAGTGAAAGCAATTTTACTTAGGGTAAAATTGGTCTTACGTGGTGTACTTGGGTCCATCTAATGATAGTAGGTTAGATGACAAAAAAATGGTGTAACAAGGATGGCATAATTTGCAATGGGATGGAAGATGAAGAAGTGAAGTCATCATGAGTGATAAAAGCTTCCCAAGGAATATCTTTTTGCTCCAGTTGGTGAGTGACAATGATTTTGACAAGGGAGTGATGAAATAAGTTTGCCCTTTGTCGAGCTGGAGGTTTCTTTTTCACAATGGTGGACATCTTTTCAATAATTTTGCAGAGGAAATAAGGTAGGTTCAACAGCTTGGCTCGGGTGAAGTGCATAAGGAGCCTAATGTGATATGAGTAGACCCGAGAGAACCTGCCCTCACAAGTAAAATATTTCATGACAATTTTCATGAGAAGGGCATGCCTATCCAGTAGATGTGAAAAAGGGAAAATGGTTTTACATGCAGCCTGACAACTGGGCTTTCGAAAAAGGCTGATAATGGGTTAAGTCAACGTATGTCTGTTTAAACCATTTCTCTCTTATACAAGGGATATTGGTGGCTTTAGATACAGCTTTAGGAGTCAATTCAAAATCTAAACCTACTATGTGAACCTTTTTCATGTGCAATCTTAGGGCAAACGACATGGTTAAATGAGGATGGCTACCAATTTCTTGTACTTTATTGCAGAAGCCAAAACATCCCAATTCTTGAAAACAGGATAAAACATAGGGGGAAACAGTCAGTTCTTGGATGTCTGTAGGCTCAAACCTATTGGGTTTGCGTCTTTTCTTAGCTTGTCTTTTTGGCCTTTGAGGCTCATCACTTCTTTCTTGCGACATGAGGAATATTTTATCTCTTTTTTAAAATTTCAAATAAAAACCCCCTTGTAGATGAAATGAAGGTGAGGGAAGTTTTCAGGAGTCCAAGGAATTTTTAAAACAAAGCTGGATACTTAAAATAAAATAAGCTCCTCTTAAGTTTTAGATTTTTTTCCATCAAAATTCCTTAGACATCAATTCTAACCTTAACTGGAACTTTTGCAGATCAAAATTTGATGATGATATGAATTTGATGAAAAATACCTTGAAAAACTCTCCCCCATGATAAAGAACAAAAATTGGGCGAAAATAGGCAAATTTGGTCCTTTTGTGAAAATCTGGGCAACACTATTTTTTTCACACAGGCGCCCAGCACCCTTGGCCCGGGTGGCCTCTGCCTGCAGAAGTGCGATGAGGACCGTTGTGGGTGTGCAACACCCTTGGCGCAGGTGGCCTCTTCCCGCAGAAGTGTGATGAGGACCATTGTGGGCGTGCAGCACCCTCATCTTGGGTGGCTTCTCCCCGCAGAAGTGCGATGAAAACTGTTGTGGGTGCGCAGCACACTCGACCCGGGTGGCTTCTGCCCACAAAAGTGCGATGAAAACCGTTGTGGGCGCGCAACGTCTGCACATCGGGTGGTGGCCTGGGCGGAAGGCTTGGGCGCTGTCTGCATGCGGGCGGCAAACTCCTGCACGTCGGGCAATGGACTGAAAATGCAGCACATCTACACAGGCGTGCAATGTCCTGTGCAAACTTACACTTTATCCACCTACAGGCGTGCAACACCAGTCTACAAGCGTCCAGTTCCTTTGTTTTTATGCCCGAGGCTTCCCTTCAAAAATGAAAACGTCCTCCTCCTTCTTGCTAGAAACGAAATTAATGGAGAGATGGTTGTTGGGGGTATTTATATCCATTTTTTGAAATGATTTAGTGGGCAAACCTTCTCTCCCTTAGTTCAAAACATATTTCTTATTTGCTCCCTTTACTGTTTTGTTTTCAATGTGATGGGCTTTTAGCCTTTTTGAGCATATGAATGGGCCTAAAATGTCCTTTGTTATTTGCAAGGTAAAATCCACAAACATTTTTACCTCTTTCTTGGAAAAAAACTGTGACTATCCTCTTGTGCAACATTTTAACCTTCAAGTTTTGATTTTTTCCTCTTTTCGGTGGAAAGGCACTCTGTGTACTTGAAAACCAAAAAATGTAAAATTTCCTCATCTTTAAAAGATAATTCATAAAAATCCTTACACCCTCTAGTCTTAATCAAGAGGTGTTTCATGCTTATTCACTTATCTCTGCAATCTTCTGAAAGTGTCCTTTAAATCATTTCACTGTGAGGATAATAAAAAAATTGTATTTTCACAATAAAACATACCTGTTGTTCACTCCTTTTTAGTGTAATTGTATTTTTGTAGTAATCTTAGTCTTGATCTGATGGCGCCTCTACTGGTTTTTTTATTCTCTGTAGGGGCATGGAAAAAGGTAGTTGTCCCTCTTCCATTATGCTTTGAGGCATAAAAACTGTTTTAATGGCCTTTTTGCCAGAATTCTGCCATGTTTGTTCATATACTACTGATTTTTTGAGTTTTGGCCTAGAAGCTTGAATGAGTAGAAAATTACCCCTTTAAGTGGTATCAATTTCTCTCTAGCAACCTCCAGTTTGCTATGTTCATTAGCCACTATGAATGGTCTTCTGACATTTTTTAGGTATCCTTGATTTGTAGAGATAAAAACTATTTTTCATGTGCTCTTCAGCTTCATTGTTTCCTTTATTCAAAATTTCAACTGGTTTGAATGAAGCTGTTCTTTAGTGTGTTTCTTTTGCCCTGTTTTGATTTAGGCCAGACATCAAGACATCCCTACAGAGATGTTTTTGATAAGGTGGCTTAGTCTTGGAAATTTTTCTGTTGGACTAGTAGGAGACACCTTGGAGACTGCTTGAGCGCCTTTTTAGAAATATGACCATCTTTGCTCTGTTTTTCTTGATTTCACCTTTCAGCTTTGCTGAAATGGAATTATATGACATACATGATGGTGCATGACTTAGGGAGGACTAATAGGTTTGTTTGCAAGGTTTTAGGAAAAGGGAACTTGACTGATAGTTAGAAAGCAGAGTTTTTATCAAGACACGGGTTTTTCATATATTCAACCTAAGCACCATCACCTATAAACCTAGACACTTTGTCATTACTTGAAGGATTTCCTAGACATAATTAGGTCATCAATAGTAACTTGGGTAGTAGGAGGGTACAATGGAAAAACTTGTGTTATCTTGGCTAGGAAAATTTGTGAAATAGGGGGATTTTAGGCATTAGAGATAAGAAGCTTTACACAGATATGACATTTATGGACAAAGTAAAGCCTATCAGTCTACGATGGGATTTTGACAGGATTACAAATTTAAACACAGTAGGTAAGAGAGGAGAGAAAAGCGAAAAATTTCTCTGAGGGGATTTCTAGAGGACAAAATGATTGTTTGCATTTGGTTTCTAGAAAACCTGTACAAAGCATATAGTCATTATAATAGATGAAAAATGATAATGACTAACAGTGGCTCCATTTGGGGAGGGCAACTCCTTTTTGAGAGGTGTCCAGAATTGCAGATCTCTGGCTTGTGAAGACTAGTGCCTCATCAATTGGGGGAAATTTCTCTTTTTCTTTGCTGCTTTTCCTGAAATGTTACTTTTGAAAAGCTAAAAGCATGATTAGCTCATTTCACCTTTACCTACCCACGTACATTGCCTAACATTTTTTCTTCTTTGGGTGCACTTTAACTGGAAAACCCTTGACATGATATTTTTTAAAGAGAACAAACTATCTACTTCTACCCTTATATCTTCCGGGAGTTCAGATTAAGCTAATGAACTCCTTTGATTCTCTACCTATACTAGATCAACTGTCAAGTTTAAGCTGTTTGGCAAGATTTCATTCACTAGACTAAAAACATGAAAGTGAAAAATGATCAAATCAAGATTAAACATTCTGATTTGTCATGTGTTTGTGGCATAAAACAAGCTGCTCACAGATGTTATTTTTGTACAGAATGAGATTCATAAAAATCAGGGCTAGGATACATAGTTTTCTTTTCATCCCTATTTTCCTCTTTGGTTTTGTTTTGAGCATGTGGAACCAACATCTTTGTTTCATAATCTACTTTCTTTGATAAGTCAAGCTTTCATAATTTGACTATCCTTCCTTTCACTAACTTATCAGTAATCAATTTAAAACATGCTCAACTATGATTAGGCTAGATAACTAAACAAGACATCTTTTGGGCACTAGTATTGGCATTTAGACTTGCGCACTTTCAGCATGACTATTTTTTGGGTATGGGGCTGTACCATTGCTTCAAAAACTGCCCTCTTTTTCTACTTTTTCTATTTTTTTTTTTTTTTTTTCTAAATTCTGAATTTTTCTTCAAACAGTGATATGTACAATGAGTGAAAAAAGATTTAAAACTAGAACTCTTTACAGTAGTGGTACTTGAGCATCCTATCTTCAAAAGGATCTCGTGATACTCTTGATCTAATTATTTCTTGAAAAGAAACCTTAGGGTAATTTTCACTTGCAATCACAGCATAAGGGTTCTTCTAAGAGTCTCTAAAAAACTCTCTATTTTTTTGATGTTTTTATTTATGCCCTTGATTTCCATTCCTGCCTCTGTTGTACATCTTCTTTAGGTAGAACAGATATTCTTTTTCATTCTTAAAACAGATGATGATATCATCAAGTTACACCATAGTAAATAAATTTAGAACTAGAAACATAGCCTTCCAGAAGATGTCTCTCGTGTCCTTCAGATTTGAAAAAATTGGTTTGAACTTTAAACTGCTTCCAGTGTACTTGAAAAAATCTTTGAGTTGATTGTTTTGAAGTGGAATTATCTTTTAATATCCTGAAATATTATTATGCAAGGACACATGGTTAGAAAATCCTAGCTTCTGTATGGTATGATCTGTTTTTGGAAGGATATGAGTACTATTTCGGGAGGGTTTATCTATGTTTCTAAAATCCAAACATATCCTGTGTCGAGCTGTTTTCTTTTCAAGTGTTAATGCCTTATCAAAGTTTTTATGTTTTCTTTTGAAAGTGTGGTTTCTTGAAATGATGGATGTGTCATGGTGTTTTGAACTATTCTCTCGACATGTACTAGTATCCTGAAGAATTTTTCACATTCTAGCACTTCTCAGTTTCTAGTGTAATGACAAAATTTTAGATAGTTCAATCAGCTCAGGTTTTTCAAGGCTACTTTTATAACATTCCTCCATATTAAATTCACCAGACATTTTTCTAGGATCTACAGAAGTACTTACAATAGTTAAAGTTTTGTTTGGAGGAGTAAATTCTTTGGATGGAGAGGTCTTTAGATAAGGCAAAAACATAAGGCTTTCTTGATCCCGATTTCCAAAGATTTTTGTTCCATGCAAGTTTTTTAGCGCTTCTATATTGGAAAAAGGGTTTAATTGTATTTTTGAGGCTTGTCCTTGGTCTGAACAACTTGCTTGGGAAAGCAGGATGTTTTCTGTTTTTGAAGTTTTATTTTCTATTTCAAGAATATCAAGTCTGTTTTCATCAAGATGTAAATGTTCCAGGTCGTGATAGTTTTGAGTGTCCAGCTCATCATAGAGAAACTAGTGTGCCTAATGCATTGTATCTTGGTTTGTTTCAACTCCACCTAGCTGCCAATCAATGTCCTCATCAGTATGTAAAATGAAATAATTAAGGTCTGAATGCACAAAATAAAGAGGTATGTTGTCTGGTCTTTCTTGATTGCTAACCATATACTTCATGTGTGATTCTCGGTATAATATTCTTGTCTGATTAAGCATAGGGACGATGGCATAAGACATACTTAGTTGAATATTTCCTTGAAGCTTGGCTCCCCAGGACCTGGATAAAAGCATTTCGTATTTGGGAGGAATGTCTGCTACCACTATGTCCATGACCAAGTGTTTAGTAGGTACTTGTGCCAAATTGACACAAAGATATTTTATTAGGCCTAAACACTTGACTCTGCTTGAATGAAATGAATACAAGTCTTTGTAAGGTTTCGTTATTTCTAGACCTAATCTTTCCATTACTACTTTTGGCATGAGATTGTGAGAGGCCCCAGAATCCAGCATGGCATTATGTAGGATTTGGTCGTGTACATTCAGACTAATGTAAAAAGGAGGAGTGGTTCCTTCTTGATATTTTCCTTCTATTTTTGGTCCAAACAACAACTCAGGAGTGTCATCAGCTAGGTGTAAAGTGTCTGCATCATTTCCTATGTTTAGGACCTTTAGCACTTGAGATTTGTATGAGATTTGGGCAATCAATTTAGTGAGAGGCATGGTGATCTTAATTTTAGCAATATCTCCTTCAAAACTGAAAGGTACTTGGGTTTTAGATATATTTGCTTTAGTTTTATCAGCCATATTTTTTACTATATTCTTGATTTTCTGATTTTGGTTAGGGGCTTTGTTCGGAAAAGTTTTCTTAGGGGCCCTAGTAGAGGTACTAGGACAGCTTGGGTCAAGGTTTGTTTGGATAGCTTTGTCTTTGTTCTGATTAGTTTTCTTAGCCATGACATTGTCACTGTCTGCTGTTCTTTTAAGAATGGTTTTGGGTGCTTTCTTAACAACAGTGTCTAAGTCGTTTTTCCTAGAGTTGTCTTGGTTTTTCTTACTCCTAAGATCATATTGCCTATGAACTTCCATTATGGTGTTTTATAATCCTATTTTGGGATCTTTAGGGTCTTCATAATTTGTTTCATCTTGGTTTGAGGAGAAGAAACCTTGTTCCTCTTCTGTGAGAAAAACCTCACCCTCGCTATTAGAACCTATCAAGTTTAGATGATTTTTATCAGGTTGTTCAATATCCCTTTCCCCTTCCTCAACATAGTTTTCTTGGAAGGGTGGTTTGATCTGTTGATCATTTTCTCTTGGTTTGATTTGAGGCGGGTCTCTTCTAAAGTTATGATTCTAGTTTCTGTTTTGGGGGTTTGGCTGGTTGTCCCCAGGAGGTGCTCATTCACTTAGATTGATTTTTTCCATCATTCTCTCCATGGTCCTGACCAGGTTATCCGTTTTGGAATCTGAAGAGGAAGTGGAAGGCATGGTCTCATCTCGGTAAGTGACTTTCTTTTCTGATCTCATCCTAGCACTCTTTTTAGTGAGATTGGCTTACGCACTAATAGCTCCCCTTTTTCATTTCTTCTAAAGTTGCAGGGTCTCTTTTTCTTAACTGATATGTCATGTCTGCATCGAAACCTTCTAGAAATTTTACTAGTGCTAGGCCAGGTGGAGGTTTCATGTGAGGCGGAAGGGCATTATAGACACTTTTGATATTTAACAAGATGATGAGCTTAGTGAAAAGAGTCTCCTTCACTAAGTGGGCCCACGGGCTATTTTTGGCGCAAAGTCTATTTTTAGATATGTTGATCATATTCTATGAGTTGCTGGATGCTATTTGTGGATGGTTGGTCAAGTTGGAAAAATAGATGGACTTCTATTTTTAGACATATTGGGCGGAGTCTATTTTTAGACTGCTAGTCTAAAAATAGATATGTCAAATATTATTAGCTCTTAATAATATTTGGACTCTAAAAATTATCTTATTCTCTTGGAGAACTTCAGTTTAGTGCACTTATGTGGCACAACAGCTGACAAAAGGAATTACACCATTCCTAAGGGTTTACTGGAGCTATTGCATGGAGGACTTCAGTTAGAACTCAAGTGGCAGAGTTTGGTGGAGTTGTATTTAGTTTAACTCAGTTAGACTCAGTTGAGCTAGTTGTATCTAGTCTAACTGATTGATACACTAGTGAGAGTGGAGTGAATTAATTAGTTAATTAATTCAAAAATAATAACTCATTAATCAACTGAACAATACATCAGTTAACTACAGTGCATGGAAGTTTTAATGGAGACCAGTGGAGAGATAGGTGAAAGGGAAACATAGACTATTAGTTGTGACTATAATGATGCATTGATTGCATCCAACACTCAGTGGAGATGCCAATGAGGATTGCTGTTGAGCCCCAAAGATGTCCTTTCCTTTCACCAAATTTCACTTGTCATTTATTAGTTATAGGCTTAAAAGATAAATAGGAATGATTAAAATTACTTTAAGAATGCATGAAATGACTGACTTACTATAATTTTGTGGTTTTGTTGTCATAGTGATTTTTTATCAGACTTAGCTACAGAATGCAGCGATTCTGTAGCTAGTCACATATTCCGCGGCCATCTTTATGTTCACACAGGTTACATGTGTCACTTAAAGGAAAAACGCATATGGTTGAATTCCACAACACTCCTACATCATTTCTTGCCCTCTACGAAGGTTGAGAAAAAATCTGCAAGTGGTTATGCACGTGGAGAAAACCAAAAATAAGAAGTAGACTTCTACAAGGACAAGGAATCTGCATATGTCTTCAGCAAAGTACGAGTCCTCAATAGCAGTTCTAATTCAATTTTGATTGGAAAAGACACCTATGCCTATTTCTCCTCAATGACAGTTATGTATTTTCTGATAAGAATAACTCAGTGAACCGAGAGACAATTAGCTAGTTAATGTTTTGTCTTTAGTCCTCCAAGACTGTAATACTCTGTTTCTGAGCATTTTCCTTTAATGAAAGAAGTACAAATTTAATGCAAGATCTGAAGAAATCTTAAGGAGTTAAGGATTTGTGTGCCAATCTAGTGGTAAAGGGCCCCTACTATCCGAAAGGCTTTGTGAATATTTTCTAGATAAGTAACTTTAGCTCTGTTTCGTTTTTAATCTAGGCAATTTTCTGAGTATCATGTTTTATGTTTACTTACATCGAATATTGCAATCGATATTTTTCCCATGAACTGTTCCAATATATCACTAACACGTGAATGAGATAGAGCTGTAATACTTCGGAGGTTAATTGCATTTTAGTTCAGTTCTGTTCATTATGTTTCAAGTTTTATTAGTTAATTACATTCTAGTCTTGATAATTAGATTTAAAAGACCCTTGTTATTTTATAATCTGCTCTTGTTCTTAATCTCTTCTAATACATCATTATCATATGGACAAGAATTAGTTATATCAATTTGAGTTCTTGACTGTTCTGCAATTTCTCATAATTTTACAAATAGCCTTTTTCCAAAGCTATTCCAAGAGATCTCTAACCCTTGAATGAGGCTTAATAGTAACATTTGAGTGGAAGAATGGCTTAATTTTAATTTCATAAGTCATTTTAGCATAGGGTTCCTTACTATGTTGCAGATAATATTTTCTCAAAATGTTCCAACAAATTCCTAACTATGGATGAGATTTTCTCTGTGATATTGTAAGTTGTTGTTTACTATAGAGAACTTCATTACATCAAACTTATTCTTTTCTCAAGTTGTTCCAACATACCTCTAATGAAATGAATTGGACTGAGTTTAATGTTATGAGTTATCTTTCTTGTCAAGCTTTACAATATGTGGATTATCATTTTCTGTTCTGAAGTGCCATACATAGTTTAAAATAGGTTCTGTTCTGTTTTAGTGTGATCAATAACTTCTCTTTGCCAACAGTTTAGTTTTTTCCTCTTAGCTTAAAAACACAAAACCAAAAACACTGAAAAACACTAAACACAACAAAGAAGGAAGAAGATACCTAGGCTCAAATAGTGCACTTCACTTCAACAGTTTACTAGCCCTGGTTGACAATTTATGACATCAATTTAGGAACACTAAGTTGAGTAGACATTTTGGCACCGTTTCCGGGGAAGTGTAACTAGGTAGCCTTGTTTCTTACCTCCCAAAAACAATGATATGCATAGAGAAAGAGACTCAAGGGGTAGATTTATAAGAAGCAGAAGCTTGATTCCTATAACGCCACTTGTTCCACCAAGACCAAGAGCCAGCACGCCTCCAACTCAAACCGACATCCCATAATTTAATGATCATAGACTTCCAGAAGACTTAAGATCAGATATTCCATCAGAAAGACCTTCCACTTCATCTACTGAACTTGTCTTAGAAGAAGATCCAAGAACCCCTGCCAGGGACATAAATTTTTCTACTTCCACAGAAGAATCAACCATGGCAGAAGAAGGGGGAGGAGGAGTATTTAATGGAGAACATACACTATTTGGAGGAGGTAGAGGTAGAGGTAGAGGAGAAGGAGGTAGAGGTGCAGAAGGAGAAAGAGATAGAGGAGAAGAAGGAGGTAGAGGAAGAGGTAGAAGGGAAATGGGAAGCTCTTTTGGGTTTCCTATAGTAGATGAAGAAACCAATGCAACTATAAAAACATTTCACGCTCTGTCCTTCCAAAATTTTATGGACTCAAAAGTGAAGATCCTAAAACCTTCCTATTTGAATTTGAAGTCCTATGTAGAACCTATGATTACTTACAAGATGCCCAAAAACTTAAACTATTCCCTTCAACATTGAATGGAGCAGCATTAAAATGGTTTATGAGTTTGATCAACATTTCTAGAAAGGTATTTGGATTACTGTATGCCAGTAAACCATAAGGATAAAGTGTTTAAAACGCTACAAAAAGAGCATGAAAATCTGGAAGATTTGTTGGAGAGGTTTAACTATAACATCAAAAGAGAAAAAATGGAAAACTTAGACCAAGATACTTTGAAACCTCTCTTGTTGAAGACAATTAGGGATGAATGGCTAGATATCCTTAATATGATGGGAAAAGGGGATATATCTCAGCTCACATTACCTGAAATAGCTAAATTATGTATCAACCTTTCAAGAGGGAAATATAAAACTGTAAAAGGACCAAGAGACCCTGCTCTTGCAAGGGCAAGTAAGTCTGCTTCTGGGATAGTAAGTAGGGAAGAAATAGGACATATGCTTGATGAATTCAAATCTGATATTTTAGGGAGTCTTAGTGAAAAAATAGACACCCTTAAGCTACAAAACAAGCAGAAAGCTTAATCTGATGCCTTAACAATATTTTGTCCCAAATGTAGAAAGAAGCATGCCTTGAGAGAGTGCCCTCTAGATGCAAAAATAGTAGAGACTTGTGTAATTTGTTCAGAAAAAAATCAAACCAAGAGTTGTCCTTCACTTCCTGGTCTTAAAGTTGTCTTTCAAGAAGAAACCCCCACAAATTCCACAGAATCTCTCAATTTTGTCTCTAGGAGGCCTTGGCAAGGACCTCAAACACAAGGATTCCATGATCATCTGTATAATCAACCCCCACCAAATTGGAATTCTTAGCAGCAACCTTGGCCCCAATTCCAAAATCAATCTCAAACTTAGGCACAAGGAGCACAAAATCTCGATGGAAGATACTCTCAGTACTATCAATATCCACCATCTTATCCACCATATCCAAATTTCCCTCCTCAAAAAAATCATCAGAATCCACAACATCAAAATCCACCACTTCCATTACCATTTCCTCAAAAAGCAAATCAGTTACCTGCCCAACCCATACCAAACCCCAACAATAAAAATCCTCAAAACACATACATGATAGAAGGCCAACAATTTCCAACCTATTTGATTACTCCTTTAGACCTTAATGATGTTCAACTTAGGTCTAGAAGAATACTTGAAAAGAAGAAACCTTCTGTAATCATACAAGAGAAAAACAACTCCGAGGAAGATTCTCTATGGGTAAATAAAATTCTTGAAGAGAACACATATTTTCAAGACCCAAACATTGAAAAATCAAAACAAAAAGAACCAATAATTTCAACTCTTATATTGGAGCAACCATCAACATCCACCTCTACACCTCCCTTTCCAAAAAGATTACAAATTGATAGGGGTGTAGAAAAAAAAATTATGGTGCCTAATTATGATTTCCTGGATGAGCTAAGGAATGTTTGTATTAAGATCCCCTTATTACAAGCTATCAAGGAAATTCCAATCTTAGCAAAAACAATAAAGAAGTTGAGCATGAAAAAAACAGGATAAAGAATAAGAGAGAGAAATAAAATTCAACTGGCAGGAAAAATAGCAAATATCATGATGGGTAAGATTGCTATTCCAAAGTAGCTAGACCTAGGAAATCCAGTTGTTAAAATACACATCAATGGAATTGAGATCCAAAACACACTTATTGATTTAGGAGAAGCAATCAATATCATGAGTAGACAAATCATGGATAAACTAAAAATTTCTAATCTTCTTTTTACACCCACATTATTACAATTAACAGACAGATCTGTGATCAAACCTGATGGGGTAATAGAAGACATTCCAGTGTCCCTAGATACTTGGGAGTATCCTATGGATTTTATGATCCTAACTCCTAAGAATAATCTAGGAGGACATCCTATTATACTAGGAAGACCTTGGTTAGCTATAGTTGATGCTTTCATTAGCTGTAGATCCGGTGATATGTACATCTCTGATGGTAGTTCAACCAAGAAATTTACTTTGTATCCTCCAGCAAAAACAATTACAGAATTAGATGATACTCAATGGATTGAGGATGAAGAAGACATACAACCTCTCTTCACAATTTCAGAAATTAATGAAGATAACCAGATTCTAAATACCTTAGAAAATTTTGAATCCTCTTTGAAATACAAACATGAACAATTTCAAGAAGAATCCAACATTGAGTTTTTATCATCAAGATAGATGTCTCTTTACTCTATGGATAAGTTTGGCAGCTCTACAATTGAGATATTTCCAGGTAAAACTTTAAACATAAACAAGAACCTAGAGAAATCTCAACAAGAAAAGATAGTTAAGATATTACAGAGACATTCTTCTGCATATGCATGGGAGTACACTGATATGAAAGGGATAAGCCCTAAGACTTGCACTCATCACATCTACATAGAGGAAAATTGTAAACCAATCAGACAAGCTCAGAGACGGATGAATCCAAACCTTAGGGAGATTGTTAAAGAAGAATTGCAGAAATTGTTAAATGTTAACTTTATCTATCCCATTTCAGATAGTCAGTAGGTTTCTCCTTTGGTAATTGTGCCAAATAAAAATGGTAAATGGAGGGTATTTATTGACTACCAGGAATTAAACAAAGCTACTCTTAAAGATCATTTTACCTTACCTTTCATAGATAAGGTGTTAGATACATTAGCTGGAAAAAAGTACTTCTCATTTTTAGATGGGTTTAGTGGTTATAATCAAATTCAAGTAGCACTTGAAGATCAAGACAAAACCACATTTACCTGTCCTTTGGGTACCTATGCTTACCGAGTATTGCCATTTGAACTATGCAATGCACCTGCAACATTTCAAAGGGCAGTACTAGGAATCTTTTCAGATCTAATACATGATTGTGTAGAGGTATATATGGATGATTTCACAGTCTATGGAAACACATTTGAAGAAGCCTTAGCAAACTTGGAAATTTTTTTAAAAAGATGTAAAGAAGCAAATCTTTCGCTAAGTCATGAGAAGTGTTTTATGATGTTTACTGAAGGAATTTTTTTGGGGCATCACATTTTAAAAGATGGGATTAGAGTTGATGAGTCAAAAGTTGAAAGCATCTCTAACTTATCTGTTCCAAGTTGTCAAAAAGATGTTATGAGTTTTCTAGGATTTACAGGATATTATCGAAGGTTTATAGAAAACTTCACCAAGATAACATCTCCACTTTTAAAATTACTTACCAAGGACTGTGAATTCAAGTGGAATCCTGATTGCCAGTTAGCCTTTGAGACCCTGAAAACAAAAATCTCTGAAGCACCTATTTTAAGGGGACCTAACTGGAAATTACCTTTTCATATTTCAACAGATGCCTCAGATACAACTTTAGGAGCAGTATTGGGACAAAAAGACGTGATTCCTTATGCCATCTACTATACAAGTAAAAATTTGACTCCTTCAGAGTTAAATTATACTGTAACTGAAAAAGAGTTCTTAGCTGTTGTTCATGCCATAAACAAATTCAGACACTATATAACAGGCTATGAAACTTTTTTTCACACAGACCACTCTGCAATTAGATATCTAATGAACAAATAAATTAATAATGGCTGAGTCATAAGATGGTTATTGCTTTTACAAGAATTCAACATCACCATTCTAGATAGGCCTAGGAAACAAAATACAGTAGCTGATTTCCTATCTAGACTCCAAAACATTAAAGACAACACTCCAGTTGAAGATCAATTCCTTGATGAATATCTTTTTGCAATTTCTACTCAAACTCCTTGGTTTGCTGACATTGCTAATTATCTAGTTTCAGGGAAATTTCCTTCAATGATGAATGCAAGAGACAAAAGAAAGATCATTTATGACAGTGCAAAATATTCATGGGTTGCTAATGAGTTATACAAAACAGGTCCAGACTTTATCATTAGGAGATGTGTTTGAGAAGATGAGATGCCTGAGATCCTCAAAGCATGTCATGATGAACCTTGTGGTGGACACTTTGCTGATAAAATGACAGCTTATAAGATCCTTCATTTGGGACATTATTGGCCATCCATTTTTAAAGATGCTAAAGAGTATGTCAAAAGGTGTGACAGTTGCCAAAGGGTAGGGAAACCTTCTCCTTCAGGTGAGATGCCATTGCAGCCTCAGGTACATATTGAACCTTTTGCAAAATGGGCTTTAGATTTTGTAGGACCTATTAGTCCTCCATCAAGACAAAATAAATATATATTAGTTTGCACTGATTATGTTATCAAATGGGTAGAGGCCAAGCCATTACTTTCTACTACTGAAGCATCTGTAGTTAATTTTCTTTTTGAGGATATTTTTACTCGTTTTGGTGTCCCAAGAGAAATTTTTACAGATCAAGGAGCTCAATTCACATCAAGGCTAGTGGAACAAATGGTGGAGAGGTACAAAATCAGACACAGAAAATCTACTCCCTATCATCCACAAGCAAATGGCTAAGTGGAATCTATTAATAAGGTCATTGAAGGGATCCTAACAAAGACTGTTCATTTACATAGAAGAGATTGGGCAGACAGGCTTCCTGAAGCCTTGTGGGCCTATAGAACTACATGGAGAAGCACAATAGGTCATACTCCTTATGAACTTGTTTATGGAAAAAAAGTCTTGTTTCCCATAGAGTTTCAGATTCAAACTTTTAAAATGGAAGTCCAGCTAGGACTTGATCTAACAGAAGCACAAAAGCATAGATTGGAGCAGATTAATGAATTGGATGAGATCAGACAGGATGCAGTCCAGAGAACAAATATAGTCCAACAACAAAGGACTAGATGGCATGATAAGTACATTAAGGAAAATAAATTCAAAGAAGGTGACTGGGCCCTCTTGTTTGATTCAAAGTTCAAAGATTTTCAAGGTAAATTCCAAACACATTGGCTTGGGCCATATGAAATTGTGAAATTTTTTGACAATGGAGCAATAAAAATTAGGACAATAGATGAAGATAAGGTCACTTTTCTTGTAAATGGTCATATATTGAAGCTATATCATAAGCCACTTTCAAGAGAAGAATTTGTCAAGAGATTCCAAGAGAATAGTGATGTGCAGTTAATGAAGAAGAATCCTTCTTCTTCATCAACTTAATTTTATTTTCTGAAATCAGATGATGAAAAAAAAGTAAAAATAAAGTATAAACATGAAAACTAATCATTGATTAGCATTTTTATACAGAAAAGATAAAGTGAAAATCAAAATCCTTCTGACACTTTAGCTTTTCAAAATTGTTCTTTTCCTGCAAACAACTATCATAAAATCATAAGTGCATGCCCACTTTACATATCACATTCCACTTATGATCCATTTCACTTTATCATATCTCACTTCATCCATATTCCATTCAATCCATTCATCCATACTTCATTCACTCCATTTCATGATCCATCTCATTTTCAATTCAGATTTTCAAAATTGATCTCTTTCTGCAATTGAGTATTACAAATCATAAGTTGCAGGCCACTTTTCATATTTCATTTCACTCCACATTTGTGATCTATTTCATTCCATCATATTCCACTTCGTTCATGCTTCATTCCATTATAGTTCATGATCCATTTTCATCTTATACTTCATTCCATCCATATTTCAAATCATTTCATTTCATGTTTCAAAGCTTTCACAGGAACATTCTGCAGCCAGACATTCTGCAGCAAGATATTCTGCAGCCAACTATCCAGCAACCACGTGTCTAGTAGAAAATTAATGCTGCACACCTATTTCAACAAGAAAAATCAAAAGGATTATGAAGACTGAAAGATCAATGATTTTCAAAGGAAAGACCAAGCATATTGAAGAAGCAAAAATCAAAAGAAGGGCTAAGGTAAAATTGTTAAATTATTGGGATAACAGATTATGAAAGATATAGTATAGTTAAGTTATATGTATGTTTCATAAAGTTATTTTGTTTATTCATATTGATCAAGCCTATCATAAAAATCCTTGGACAAATCCCTTCCATTCTGCCATATAAAATCATCATTTATTCAAAATTAACGGTTAGTAATTGAAGTGACCTATTAGGTCACGTCACTAACCCGAAATATTCAGTGATGATTTTGAAATTCTCATGGGTTTTCTCCGCGGTATTTTACTCCATGACAGCTCTCAAACTCATTTATTTGTGTGATTTACCCTCACCGTATTTCACTCATTCCATAACCACTTCATGTCATTTTTCCGTAGCCAATTCTTGTCTGTAGAAACAGAGAGGTCATATTTAAGGTGAAAACAACCCTATACAGCCATTTTACCGTGAATAGGGAAGCAGTAACAGAGCTGTAAATTGAAGTTAAGAAGGAGAAGCCATGGGACTCATTGTAAGGTCTGAACCAGTTGGAACCAAATACCTAGAAGGGTACCCACAAATTAAAGAGATGTTACAGCAGGTTGGATGGCTACAGTTTTTGGAGAAGTTCAATGGTTTTCATAAGGAGGTCACTAAGTCATTTTCCCGGTCATTCAACGAGTCAGAAGTTGAAATAGGTGATGTCAAGTTCATTATCACAAAATCCTTCATAGCAGAGGCAGAAAAATTACCAAGGCAAGGTGAACGATGGTTCAAAAACAAAGAGTTCCACAATGAAGCATGGAGGCAGATGCTAAAAACACCAGGTATGGATATTTCAGTTTTTAAGAAGGGCATTCCTAGCTCAACATTGAAGAATAAATGGCGAAATATGTTGCTAATTCTGCAAAAGTTTATAACTTGTGAGGGAAGGTTTGGTACCCTATATGTTTATCACATTCGACTTATGATGCATTTCTTAGATGAAGAAATCAATTTACCCTTTTTCTTACTTCATAGCCTAAAGAGAATGGCTTCTAATGTCCAAAAGAGGGTTCAATTCTTGGAAACCACCTTGTATCACCATGGCCTAGTTAAAATCTTAATTGAGCATCATTTGAAAAAGGTGGGAGACAGTTGGGATGAGTTCCTCTTGAGGAATCATTTTGAAGAACCTAAAGAAACTCCATCTGAAGGAAAAATTGTAAAAAGAAGCAGGAGAGGAAAATTTTCCAAATCTATTGAACTTAAAACTGGTAAGTCCATACAAGAGGGTAGTGAGGAGATTGTCTCTGAAAAATTGGTTGAAATCAAGAAACAACTTAAAAAGGAAAAGATAATAAGAAAGTATGCTAAGGAGAGAGGTGAGGGACCATCTAAACCGAGAAGAAGCCATAGGCTTAGAGGCATATTGAAGAAGACAGGAGTTAAGCAAACAGGCATCATAGATACTGAAGATGAAGAGACACCAATTGACAGATCTCCTGAGTATCAATAAGAAGAGGATATTGATAGAGGAACTCCAAAAATAGACCCATCCCAACAATAGATCTATAATTATGTTGAGTCATTAGAAAAGAGAGCTTCAGAAAGCAAAGGAAGAAATCCTAGCCCACAATAATCTCCAATTGAAGTGTTGAGAAGAGATAAATATGAATTGGAAATACTTAATAGGCATATAAAAAAGGAAAATGAAATTTTAAGGGAGCAAGTCAAGCTGAAAAGTGATATGAACACAACTCTCTCTCTACAAATGGAAAAATTGTACAAGGCTAGTGAGAATCTGAAGAAGAAAAACAAAAGGTTGAGCAGGGCACTTATAAATTTGAGGTTCAAATTGGTCATAAGGAAACCTAGGTTGCCATTGAACACCAAGCAAAGCAGAAAAAGGAGGTTAGATGTCCTAGCAGAAGTTTCATAATACATGGATTGATTGCATGAGGACATGCAAAAGCTTTGCATTGGGGGTATGTTGAGCCCCAAAGATGTCCTTTCCTTTCACCAAATTTCACTTTTTCTTTATCAGTTATAGGCTTAAAATATCAATAGGAATGATTAAAATTACTTTAAGAATGCATGCAATGACTGACTTACTATACTTTTGTAGTTTTTTTGTCATAGTGATTTTTTATCAAACTTAGCTACAAAATGTAGCCATTCTGTAGCTAGTCGTATATTCCGCAGCCATACTTATGTTCACACAGGTTACAGGTGTCACTTGAAAGAAAAACACATATGGTTGAATTCCATAACACTCCTACATAATTTCTTGCCCTCTACGAAGGTTGAGCAAAAATTTGCAAGTGGTTATGCACATGGAGAAAACCAAAACTAAGAAGTAGACTTCTACAAGGACAAGGACTCTGTAGATGTCTTCAGCAAAGTACGAGTCCTCAATGGGAGTTCTAATTCGATTTTGATTGGAAAAGACACCTATGCCTATTTCTCCTCAATGACAGTTATGTATTTTCTTATAAGAATAACTCGGTGAACCGAGAGACAGTTAGCTAGTTGATTTTTTGTCTTTAGTCCTCCAAGACTGTAATACTCTGTTTCTGAGCGTTTTCCTTTAATGAAAGAAGTACAACTTTAATGCAAGATCTGAATCAATCTTAAGGAGTTAAGGATTTGTATGCCAATTTGGTGGTAGAGGGCCCCTACTGTCTGAAAGGCTTTGTGCATATTTTCTAGATAAGTAACTTTAGATCTGTTTCGTTTTTAATCTAGGTAGTTTTCTGAGTATCATGTTTTATGTTTACTTACATTGAATATTGCAATTGATCTTGTTCCCATGAACTATTCCAATATATCACTAACACGTGAATGAGATAGAGGTGTAATACTTCGGAGGTTAATTGCATTTTAGTTCAGTTCTGTTCATTTTGTTTCAAGTTTTATTAGTTAATTGCATTCTAGTCTTGATAATTAGATTTAAAATACCCTCGTTATTTTATAAGTTTCTCTTATTATTAATCTCTTCTAATACATCATTATCATATGGACAACAATTAGTTATATCAATTTGAGTTCTTGATTGTTCTGCAATTTCTCATAATTTTACAAACAACCTTTTTCCAAAGCTATTCCAAGAGATATCTAACCCTTGAATGAGGCTTAATAGTAACATTTGAGTGGCAGAATGGGTTAATTTTAATTTCATAAGTCATTTTAGCATAGGTTTCCTTACTATGTTGCAGATAATCTTTTCTCAAAATGTTCCAACAAATTCCTAACTATGGATGAGATTTTCTCTGTGATATTGTAAGTTGTTGTTTACTATAGAGAACTTCATTACACCAAACTTATCATTTTCTCAAGTTGTTCCAACATACCTCTAATGAAATGAATTGGACTGAGTTTAATGTTATGAGTTATTTTTCTTGTCAAGCTTTACAATCTGTGGATTAGCATTTTCTGTTCTAAAGTGCCATACATAGTTTAAAGTAGGTTATGTTATTTTTTAGTGTGATCAATAACTTCTCTTTTCCAAAAATTTATTTTTCTCCTCTTAGCATAAAAACACAAAACCAAAAACACTGAAAAACACTAAACACAAGGAAGAAGGAAGAAGATACCTAGGCACAAATAGTGCACTTCACTTCAACAGTTTACTAGCCCTGGTTGAAAATTTGTGACATCAATTTAGGAACACTAAGTTGAGTAGACAATTGCGTGAGCAAGTTTGGAGCAATTCGAACTCATTCAGATCCATTCTTCAGTAGGGATTGCGCAGTACAGGCAGGCTAGCAGGTGCAAAGATCGGTGCATGGATTTGCAAGATCGGGCCTGATTAGTGTGTAGCGATTGTATTGTACTGAGAGCTTGATATGATCAGCTTTGTATGAGGATTGTTACATGATTTCTATGAAATATATTATATATAGATATTTGGGGTTTTCAGCTTCATGCTTTCCTGTTAAACAATTGTGTTAATGTGTGTGAATTTTTATTGTTTCATGTGTGCATTGCAATCTTGATTTAATTTCCACAAATGATCAATGGTGGAATAGATTCTGTATTCTGCATGAAGTTAAAATAGTGTGAGATCAGGAGAATATTGGACATATAACACATAAGTTATATAATTTCTACATGGTATCAGAGCTGTATTGATCATTGGAGAAGATTGCAATTATTGAAGCGGTTGAGTTTTGTGCCGGTGGAATTCGAATTTGCTGCAGTGTTTTCTTGGTGTCGAAGTTGAGCATTCATTGAAATGTCTTTCAACGGATTGCGATTGGAGTATGCCCTTGATGGGAGCTAGAATTACATAGCATGGAAGGAGAGGATGGAGGTGGTGCTGAATGATAATGGGTTGAAGGAGTTCATAGATGTTGATATTCTGAAGCCTGCTTCTAGCGATGCAGCCGCACTTGACGCATGGCAAAAGAAGGTAGCAAAGTGTCTAAGGATTATATTGGAAGGTGTGAAGGACCACATTGTGTCCAACCTTCATGGGAAAGCCACTCCATTCTTAATGTGGAAGGCTTTGACAGATTTGTTCCAAATCAGAAGCGACCAGAGGAAGTTGGCGCTTAAAGACAAGCTCAGAAAAATAAAAATGGAGAAAGGCGACAGTATACTAAAATACCTCACGAAGTTTTTCCACTGCAAGGATGAGATGGGAAGTGTGGGGGTTACTATTGATGAAGAAGACTTGGTGAGCTTGGCTATCCTTGGGCTTCCGAAGAGTTGGCATAGCTACAAAGACTCTGTCAATGGACGGGAGAAACTGCCAAGATGGGAGCGATTTTGGTCAGATCCTGTGCCGGAGGAGATAAGGCGGGGTACCAGGGATGGATCTTCATCGAAGAATGAAGATGAAGAAAATTGCGCTTTGGCTAACAAATCTCGGAAAGGAAAAGGGAAGAAATCTTCCAAATCCAAAGTTAAAGGCAAGAAGCAGGATTTGTCCAAGGTGAAGTGTTTTCATTGTCACCAGCATGGGCATTTCGCCACTAATTTCCCACAGAAGAAGAAAAATAAGAGCGCTATTGGTTCTAAAGTAGGATAGGCCTTAGCCTCGTATTTTGAGCTCAAATTTTATTTGATCACATGCTTGGTTTCAAGTGTGATGGGATCGGTGTGGTTTCTTTACAGTGGTGCGTCTTTCCATATGATCGGAGACAAAGATTTGTTTAGTGATTTGGAGGAAAAGGATCTTGGATTGCACATCGAGATGGGCGATGATGGTAGATATAGTTCGACTGGTATCGGGACCATTTCCTTTGAGAGGGATTCTAGTAAACCTTTCATATTGAAGGATGTCATGCATGTTCTAGGATTGAAGAAGAATCTGATCTCTGTGGCGATGCTGGAAGACAAGGTTTATGATGTTGTTTGTAGCGAGGGAAAAGCCTTCATATGCCATAAAACAACTGGTCAAACTAGGAGGATAGGGATTTGAGTTAAGAATATTTATCAATTGCAGGTAGATGGCAGCGCTGCAATGGCAGGCAAAGCAGAAGGAGTGGTGAGCTGAGATGAGGGCGAATTGTAGCATAGGAGATTGGGCCATCTTCACCATGGCACTTTGAAAATTTTGCAGCAGATTTCTACCAGGCTTCCCAAAGGTACACTTGCACAGTCAGATCAGTGCAAGGGATGTACTTTGGGAAAATTTGTGAAGACCACTTTTCATGAGAAGGATAGTTGTGCTTCGACAATCCTTGAGAGAATTCATACAGACGTGTGTGGACCTTTCTCGGTTTCTTCAACAGCAAAGAACAGGTATTATTTAATATTTTTTGATGACTTTTCTCATAAGTGCTGGATCTTCTTCATGCAGCAAAAGAGCGAGACATACTCAAAGTTCTGTGAGTTCAAGGCGCTAGTTGAGAAATATTCGGGGAAGCAAGTGAAAGCTCTAAGGAGCGATAATGGTGGTGAATACATCTCGGGTGAATTCAAGGAATTCTGTAGCAAAGAAGGAATTCGAAGAGAACTCATAGCACTTCATAACCCACAACAAAATGGGGTCACGAAGAGGAAGAATAGAACGATCGTGGGTGCTGCACGGGAAATGTTGCATGATCAGGGCCTTCCCATACACTTGTGGGTCGAGGCATGTAACACTGTGGTTTATGTGCAAAACCGTTGTCCTCATAGAGTACTTGGCATGAATACACCCGAAGAGGCGTTTTCTGGTAAGAAGCTTGATATTTCTCATTTGAAGATTTTTGGCTCACCTGTTTACATTCATGTGACAAAAGATTCCAGGAAGAAGCTGGAGCTGACCGCAGAGGTTGGGATATTTGTGGGGTACACATAAACACCCCACAATTATCGTGTGTATTTTCCAGACAGTCGGATGACTGTCGTGCGACGGGATATCAGATTTCATGAGGAGAAATCCATGAAGTTGTGGCTTAAGAGGGAGCTACACTTGCATGTAGAGGAGGAGCTACTTGTTCCTAAAGATGAGCCTCAAGATGTGGATCAGCCATAAGAGGAGGTTCATGGAGTGGAAGAAACCACTCATGCAGCGCTAAACATCAGAGGGCGGAAGCGCACTACAGAAGCTGAGCGACTGAATCTTGATGCAGTGCAGAATGTAGGAGTTCCTACATCACAACGTAGACAGAGACAGTCACCTCACCGATTTACTGGATACATGGCTCTGATGAGCAAGTGTATCGTGACAGAGCCATCCTCTTTCAAGGAAGCTGTGGAGGATCCTGCATGGGAGATTGTCCCAAGGCTGGAAGGGAAATCAGTGGTAGGTTCGAGATGGATCTACAAAGAGAAGCAAGCTGCTGATGGGAGCGTTGAAAAGTATAAGGCAAGATTTGTTTCCCGGGGCTTCTCACAGATTGAGGGGATCAACTATTAAGAAGCCTTTGCACCTGTTGCAAGGTATTCTTCCATACAGACCATCTTTGCTCTCTCAGCATAGATGGGTTGGCACATTCATCAGATGGATGTGAAGACTGCGTTCCTCAACAGAATCATTGAGGAGGAGGTGTACATTGAGCAGCTTGAAGGATTCAAAATATTCAACAGTTATTTACATGTGTGTAGGATCAAAAGTGCGTTGTATGGGCTGAAACAAGCACCTCGTGCTTGGTACACATGGATAGATAGTTATTTCGCCGAACTTGGTTTCGCCAAGAGTGAGGCGGATCCAAACCTATACCAGATTGTGGTGGAGGGTAATATTTTGATCATTGTGATTTATTTAGATGATTTAATACTAATATGTGATGAACTGTTGATACACTCATGCAAGGAAGATCTTGCAAAGGAGTTCGAGATGAAGGACTTGGGCCTCCTTCATTATTTCCTGGGATTGGAAATTTGGCAGCAGAAAGGTGAATTGTTTGTGTCTCAAGGAAAGTACGCCCGGGAGATACTGGAGAAGTTTCACATGCAAGGCTGCAAGCCTATCGACACTCCTCTTCCTGGTGGTTGGAAGAAGGAGGATGCTACATCGGCAGAGGTAGTGGATGCCACTGTTTATCAACAGTTGGTTGGTTCGCTCATGTATTTAGTCAATACACAACTGGACATATGTTATGCTGTGAACCATCTTTCACAAGCAATGGTGAAGCCTACCAAGCTCTTTTGGAAGGTAGGCAAGCATGTCCTGAGGTATCTCAGGGGCACATCTAGGTATGGATTGTGGTACAGATAGTCGGATGAGGTGAAGCTGCATGTCTTCACGGATGCAGATTGGGCAGGAAGCCCAACGAAAAAAAAGATCACATCTAGAGGGATTTTCAGTATCGTATCTACAGTAGTTTCTTGGTACAGCAGGAAACAAATATCCGTGGCACTCAGTTCAGCGGAGGCCGAGTACATGGAAGCAATTTTGGCTGCATGTGAGGCTATATGGATGAGGAAGATCCTGGTCGGTTTCTTCGATTCTCATTTAGATCCTAATGTGATATATTGTGATAATCCTATTTGCATTAAACTCTCAGTTAATCCAGTATTTCATGATAGATCTAAACATGTTGACATCTGGTACCATCATATCAGAGATTGTGTGCAGTGGAGCATCATGTTGCTTTCTTACATTCCTACGGAGGATCAGGATGCAGATATTCTGACGAAGGTGCTCACCAGGAGAAAATTCGAATACCATAGAGACAGGATCGGGGTGGCATATAATCCCTATCTTGTTGAGAGGGAGTGTTGAGATTCAACAAGATGATGAGCTTAGTGAAAAGAGTCGCCTTCACTAAGTGGCCCGCAGGCTATTTTTGGCACAAAGTCTACTTTTAGACATGTCGATCATATTCTATGAGTTGCATGATGCTATTTTTGGATGGTTGGTCAAGTTGGGAAAATAGATGGACTTCTATTTTTAGACATATTGGGCAGAGTCTATTTTTAGACTACTAGTCTAAAAATAGATATGTCGAATATTATTAGCTCTTAATAATATTTGGACTCTAAACATTATCTTATTCTCTTGGAGCACTTCAGTTCAGTGCACAGATGTGGCACAACAGCTGACAGAAGGAATTACACTATTCCTGAGGGTTTACTAGAGCTATTGCATGGAGGACTTCAGTTATAACTGAAGTGGCAGAGTTTGGTGGAGTTGGAGAAGTGGTTGGTGGAGTTGTATTTAGTTTAACATAGTTAGACTCAGTTGTATCTAGTATGATTGATTGATACATTAGTGAGAGTGGATTGAATTAATTAGTTAATTAATTCACAAATAATAACTCATTAATCAACTGAAAAATACATCAATTAACTACAGTGCATGGCAGTTTCAGTGGAGACTAGTGGAGAGATAGGTGAAAGGGAAAGATAGACTATCAATTGTGACTATAGTGATGCATTGATTGCATCCAACACTCAATGGAGATGCCAATGAGGATTGAGTGAGCAAGGATGGAGCATTTCAAACTCATTCAGAGCCATTCTTCAGCAGGGATTGCACAGTAGAGGCAGGCTAGCAGGTGGCAAAGATCGGTGCATGGATTTGCAAGATCGGGCCTCATTAGTGTGTAGCGATTGTATTGTACTGAGAGCTTGATATGATCAGCTTTGTATGAGGATTTTTACATGATATCTATGACATATATTATCTACAGATAGTTTGGGGTTTTCAACTTTAGGCTTTCCCATTAAACAACTATGTTAATGTGTGTGAATTATTTTTGTTTTATGTGTGCATTGCAATCTTGATTTAATTTCCGCAAATGATCAATGGTGGAATAGATTGTGCATTTTGCATGAAGTTAAAATAGTGTGAGATCAGGAGAATCTTGGACATATAACACATAAGTTATATAATTTCTATAGAAACTGTTGAACCTAGTGCAATAGTCTTGAACACTTTCCCCCGTGTAAGTTTTAAGATTGTTATATTCGGAAAGGATTTGAAGGGGGTTTTTCTTGATTTCCCATTTAGTTATGAAAGTTTGGTAAAGTGACGGGAGATCATGTATACTATTAGGGGTCAAGTTTTTAAACCATTTATTGGCTTCTCCACCTAGGCTTTGGGCAAACATTCTCATCTTCATGGTTTCTTATTATAATTCCATGTAGTCAAAGGCATCATTGATTCTATCTACATGTTGTTGGGCGGTAGTGTATTTAGCTCCGGTGAAGTGTGGGATTCTGGATTGGTAATCATTTGGAAAAGGTACTAAATGCTGCAGTAACACTAAGGGTGCATACCAAGCTGCCATGATGGGATTTGATGGTATATTTACAGTGGGATGATTTGTATTATGGGATGAGGTGATTTGCACAGTGGTGGTATGAATGGGTGTGACGGAAGTACTTGGACTTGTAAACTGATTTTGAGAATAATTGGGGTGAAGAGAGCCGAAGTGGTGGAGAAGCTGATAATCAGGTGGTTTAGTGGGTGAGGCTTCTCTGCTAGGACTCTGTTGTAAGTCTAAGGGCTCAAGATTGGCGAGGTCGACTCTACTTTGTGACTTGTTTCTAAAAAGGCTTTTTTCGGAACACAATTCAAACTAGGGATCTTGCAAGGATGTAAGATGTTTAGGTACAGAGCTTACTTTGTGAATATTCCTATTGGTAGCTAAGTTTCCAGTTTTAAAAGTTTGCCACAAAATCTTTTCTCGGTCAAATATGATAGGAGGGTTTGGGTCCGGATGTGATCTGGTATTAACTCTTCGTGAAGCTAGATTTCAAATTCAAAATTTAGAGAGGATTACAGTTGTACTTGCTTTCAGAAAGCTATCCTCTCTAGGAGTTTACGGATGCTAGTGAAGTTGCAAAACTTAATGAAGGCTAATGGAGTTGTCAGGTGGATGTTTTTTAGTGATTTTGAAGTTTATGGTCCACCACCAATACTGAAAAAGGTCAAATTTTAAGAAAAAAATTTTTAAGAAATTTTTTTTATGTAAACCAAAAACTTGTAAGAGTGTTTTAAAGCAAGATCAAAATTTTTCTAGGATGGTGAGAAAGCTAGAGTTCTACTCTTAGGCTATTTAGTTGAGTTTTTATGTTTTGATGAAGTTTTCTGAATTTCTAAGTAATACTTAGTTTGTCAGTGATTTCAGAGGATGCAACATGATATTTGTGATTGGAAGGGTAAATCAATAGGATAGCATGTTTATGGAAGTTTTTGGTATTTAAATGGAGTAGTAGGCCTACTGGAGGCTAGTGGAGTCACCAGGTGAAGGTTTTTTCCTTGTAGAGACAAGTTTTTATGGTCCACTACCAATGACTGGTAGGAACCAATCTAGGGATGTTTTTGTGAGGTTTTTATAGAGTTTTATATGTAGCCTAGTTTGTAAGAGTGTCCTATACCTATCTCATCACTTAGCTAAGGTGGTGAAACAAAGAGAGCCTACTCTAAATGGATTTATAGGCTGCTTGTCTGATTTTAAATTTGAAGGACTAATGAGCCTACAAGAGTTTGCTAGGTTGTTATGTACTTAGTGGTCCCACCGTGATCGCCATTATGTTGGAGTCCCGTAATTTGGCAGATTGGTAAACCAAATGGTAGGGCAACGTCATACCAATCTTTGGAGTCCTAGGACCTAGCCTTCCTGGACTCGGAGAGGGCTCTCTCTATTATGCGAAGGATGTGAACTTGCTCGCTTTGTATGTTTTGATTTTAGGCTATTTGTTAAGTATATTTTGGTTTGTTTTGGTTTTTATGTAAAACTGATCAAGTAGGAAAACTAGAAAGAGAGTTTATCAAACCAACAGGGCTATGGGGTCAGATAAAGTCAAGGATGTCTAAATGATGGACAAGGTGTACTGCAGGGCCGATTTAGCAAGGTCAATGGATCCTTTGGGTGAGGTATGAGGTGAAATGAACATTAAGTTTGTGAAAAAACAAAGAAGTCTTAAACATATATAGTTTGAAAGAAAATGCTTATGAGGTAGGGCAAAACCATTAATCTCTATGAACAATACTCAAACTGATAAACATGAAATGTAAGCATTCAGGTGAGACATAGGGGCATAAGATCTCCTAACTTTAGAAATTCACCTTCAGCTGTTGAGAAAAAATATAAGATAAACAAATAACTTAATATATGAAGATGGAACTCATAAACATTGTTAGTCATCAATATTTTCTACTTGTTAGTGATGACTAGTTCTCACAGCCAAGTTTTCTAGTAGCTGATCCAAAAATTTGTCGAATTTGCCAGCTGGGAAAACACCCATAAAAATTTTTTTCTCTCCTTACTTTCAGTTCGCTCATGACAAGATGAAACCCCATCATCGAATCCTACCTAGGCTCAGCCATACTAGTCTGCCCATCATCTCTAAAAAGACAATCCAAATCTGTTCAAACCCCCCCCCCCCAAGTTAGGAAGTGGCGCTTTAAGGCATTTCACCCTTGGAAACCATCAAAGGGCAAAAAAACCTCCATCTGCTACAGACCAGTCACAATAGACCTCTCACTCTACTAATAAAGTTAATCACAGCCCTAAGTCGCGCCACTTATACACCCTTAAGTCTCAGCAATGCATAAGACCATAATCTCAAGATGACTTTAGGTGTTTTACACTGTTTATGGATTTTACAAGCACAAGAAACATATCAACATCTTGGAAGACAATTCTTGGCTCTACATGAGAAGACAGCTGCTACTCAATGTGATCATGAGCCTAAGATGCATCTGCAGGGCAAGGAGTTTCTCATCAAGCTCTTACAACTTCATTCAGCCTGAAAAGACAGTAGAAGAAAAACAACACTGTCAAACAGACTTGTAAATTGTCATGGCCAAGAACCTCCTTCATCTATAAGCAGAGGGTTTTAAGGCGCCTCCTTCATCTACAAGTAGAGGGTGACGGCCAATGTTTGACTTAAAGAATTGAAACTGACTGTAATCAAAGTTTGTAAATAAACAGTGAGACAGTGACAAAAAATTTCTGGAGAACAATGATGATTGGAGACTGAGGTAAAAGAATCAATGTTTTCACTATTGTTTTCCTGTTATCATATGTAAGAAAACCCTTGTCAATATGTTCATCAGGTAGCCTACTTGTGGCTGGGACAGAAGGTTGACAAAGCACAAATATTTTTCCAAGAGAAAAAGGCCTCCTTCATTCATAAGCAGATGGCCAGAGCATTAACTGATTTCAAGGTTTGTTTGATCTGAGAAACAAGGTAAGAGACCAAATAGAAAGCAGGGGTACCACTGCAATCAAATGGGTCAAAATTATCTCAAGACAGTCCACAGCTCCAACAAAATAAATTCTGAACAATGGTGATAAGATGAGTCATTGCACAGACAGAAGGACATAATAATGATTATGTTTCAAAGTACTGGTCTACTCCATTCATAAAAAGGTGCCTTTCAAATGGGCTTATCATGGTTGACAAAGAAAATATGGGCTGACCTCCTCAAGAAGCATTACAACTAAAAACAATTTTTCATGATATGCAAAAGGAGGTTTTGACATATTTTCAGGTCCTGGAGAATATCTTAAGACAAATATAGGTGTTCATTATTTAAGGGACAGAAACACCATATTGGTACACTTTGAGCAGAGGAAGTGTGTTGGAAGAAGCGCCCTTCTGGATCAATGGAAATGGAAAAGTCTGAATAAATTCAATAAATTTTTGGCACCTATAGTTGGAGGAGAAACTGATGAAGCACCTGGAGGCAGAAATTGTCAACCAAGTTGAAAAGATAAGCCATCTCCTTTCAAAATGACAAAGCAGTTTTCAGTGCTTTTTAACATATTTGGAGTGAATTCTACATAATGAATGTCACCAAAAGTGTTAAACAAGTGGAAAAAGATGGTCCATAGTTCATTGGGGGTGTTTTTCCAAGTTGGAGCTTCTATGTTAAATTGTCACCAAAGGGACAAAAATAGCAGAAATCACCTTTTCAAACCTATATGCATAAGTGAACAGAGTTTTGACCTTTTCAAAATAGGTTTGCTTTTTATAAAAAGGTTGATACATGTTAACATGGTTTAAAGGCGTGAAAACCCTGCTACCAACATCATTTCAAAAGGGTGGGCCCCTCTCAAACACAGTTAGCATTGTTTCGAGTTTCAAAGGGTGCACCAAGGCATTGTTGCAAAAAGAAAAATCTTTGAAAAACCTTACAAGACTAAACCAAGGGGTTTTATTTCATTTGGCATTTCAAAAGGTCAAGGAACCGTTGTAAACTCATTGAGCAGACCCCCAAGCACGAGCAAGCATCCCTTTGAAGTTCACAAGGTCAGAAAGACAAGTTTCAAATTGATTTGCAGAGTTTTTGAGCGCGTTTTAACTGCGCGGCACTCCTGTACAAGCGCGCGGCACTCCTGTGCGCTTAATTTCCAAAGAGAAACGAAGCCACGCAGTGCTCCTATGCGAGCACATGGCGCTCCTATAGCCACGGGTCACAAGGTTCAGATAGTGACCCGACAACAAAAACCTGCACGACGTTCTTCACTACAAGAGTGCCGCGCATGTTTTCAACCTCCAACACGCCTCCAAATCGCTCCTAAAGGTTTCTCAAGCTCTTCAAAAGGTTTTCCATTGATTTGTAGAGGTATTTATGAACCTCCCTTGAGTTTTTTTCAAAAATGTTGAGTAGTGAGGAGAGTTAATCATCACAGTCCAAGATCACAGGTTTAAATTTGTGTGAAACGAGATTCGATGTGGTTGATAAAACATCAAATGCTTGTATGCTTTATTTCTATTTGAAGACCATAAAATTTCCCTCACTACCGTGGTGAAACAAGTTGGAATCTATCAGCCATATGCATTGTTTGAAACTGTAAGAAATCTGCCATGTACAGTTGGAAGGTGTGTGGATCAGATTAGTGCAAGGAGCAGTAGAGTATAGAGAAGGCAGTTTGTGTGAGAGGAGTCTTTTACAGTTTGAATGATAGAAGAGTGTTTGTGATATCATAAAAACATTTCAAAACTCTGTCACCTTCCCCCTTTAAGCACAATGACTTTGGACTGTGTAAAAACACGTTATTTGGCTGTGTGCATATTTTGAGTTCATTGGTGGAGTGACCTTAAAAGGAAGCAGTGTTTTGTTGAAAGGGAGCCTTGATTGTTTAAAGACAAAACTCCTACAGGCCTTTTTCAAAACCTTAGAAGCATTTCAAAGCTTTTCCACCTTTGTTCTATGAATAGTGAAATTGACTGTGTGGCTGCACTAAGGTTGACTGTGTATATGGTGTGGACTTGGTTGGTTGAGTTGCATACCAAGAAAGGGGCAGGATTTTGAAATTAAGAAGTTTACCTTGGTCAAAGACACAAGAATATATTGTTGGCCTCCAAACTTCAAAGGGCAGGGTGACCTTGTCACTATACACAGCGAATCCACTTGACTGTCTATCTTCATTTGACTGTGTTTTTCTCCTTACAAGTTTGCTTGTGGATATCGTCTGATTGATATACAAGGGTTGGAAAGGCAGATTTCTAAAGGAGCATGGGTTTTATATTGAAAGGGGGCATTTTGCACAAGCATCCAAAAACATTGTTTCCTTATTAAAACAGTGGGTTGACAGAGTTTAGTTTAAAATAAGGCATTTCAAAGACAGTGAGGTAGTTTGGTGTTTCAAGAGCACATTTAGCCCAAGATGCCACCCAGGAAAGATAGTAGAAGTGGTTTACATAAGAGATATGAGCCAGTTTCTACCGAGGAAGTCAATGCACACCCATCTATCCTTTTCAATTTTCATGAGGTGGGGTTTTTGGATTTCTTCCAGAGGGTACAAGAAATCAAAATTTTCTCACCCTTAACACACTTATGCGCCTTGAGGTTCAAAGGCAAACATTTCCAAGTGGCAGGCCTTGATTTCAAGTTCTCCCCGAGGTCGATATCTAAAGCCACTAAAATCCCATATCTTGGCGAGAAATGGTTCAAGCAAGCCTATCTAGACTTGGATGACTACAAGCCTTTCATCAAACCTGATCACAGAGAAACATGCACTGTTGTTTTTCCTTTCTCTCATCTTCTTGCCAGCTATGCTCCTCTTATGAAGATCATAATGAAGTATTTCACTTGTGAAGGGAGATTTACCCGAGTTTATGCCTACCATGTCCGACTATTGATGAACTTCACTAGAACTAAGCAACTCAATCTTCCTTACTTCTTGTGCAAAAGCATTGAAAAAATGGCCTCTTTAGTCTAGAAGAAACCTCCATCACAGCAAGTAGCTTCTCTTTTCCATCATTCTTTGATTAAAATCATCATCCTTCACCAACTGGAGAAGAAAGAGGTTTCTTGGGATGTTTTTATGAGTCACCCGGATTTCTCCACTGTCCCTCTGGTCCATACATCTCCCACATCGCCTACTCATCGCCCCTCACCTTCCTCTAGCAAACCTACTCCTAGAAGGCTCAGATTCACTATAGAACAGTCAAGAGAGCATGGAGAAGGATAGGGAAGTGGCCAGCAAAGGGAAGAGGGACATGAACAGGCAGAAAAATATGAGGAACAGTAGGAAGAAAGTGATGGAGGACAAAAACATGATAGTGATGAAGGTGAGTAGCAGCAAGAGCAAGAAGAAGAGAGTGTTGATCAGCAGCAACTCAGTGGTGATGAACAACAAGAACAAGTGGAAGGGCAGCATCTTGGACAGCAGTTGGAGCAATAGCTTGAGCCACAAATTGAGCATGAAATTGAAGCACAGCAGCAGCATGATCTTGATGATCAAGGGCAGAAGGTTCAACCACAAAATGAACAGGAGATTGAGGCCAAACAACAGCATGGTATTGATGATCAAGGGCAGCAGTTTGAGCAGTGTGATTTTGAGGAACAGGTGCAGCATAAAGAAGACAAAAATGCACAGTCTCCTCAAGAGGCACAGCAGCTTCAAGAGGAAAGGAAAATTCGAGAAGGTGACAAACAAGATGACAAAGGCAAAGCAATTATGCCTTCCTCTCCTGAAAAGGCTAAGCCCAAGACATCAAGAAAGCAAGTGCCCAAGGTGGTCACTCCAAAAGTGACAAGAACTATCTGGAGCAAAATAAAGTCACCAAAGAAGCCTCTCACTAACTTGCCTAGGAGGAAGAGTGCAAGATTAACCTTCAAGGGCAAAGGGAAAGGCAAGGTAGGAGAAAGTCAAAAGCATGGAGGTGCATTGGCTATCATCCCAATCCAAAGTGATGACAGTGATAATGAGGCCCACATTTTAGAAAACCTTCTAATCCATAGAGAGGGCCAAATTGAAGCATTGGAGAATGACCTTCATCAGGCAAAGAACTTCAATCATTTCCTGCAGATCCAAAACAGCCAAATGAGTGCCCACATGGCTGTCTATGAGTCACGAGCTATCAAGTATAAGAAAGAGACTGCTAAGGCACAAGCAATAATATAGGAGCTCATAGGTGATTTTGATGAGGATGAAGAAGAAGACCAGCCTAGGCGGAAAAGGACTAGAACTATAGGGCTTAGAAAAGCTCTTGAGAGGCAAAAGGAAGAAGAGCAAGCCCTTCTTCAATCCACTCCCCTCACTGCACTACTTGAGCAAGAGATTGAAAGCAATAAGGAGGCATGGTTAGAAAGAGCCAATAAAAATTTGGAGATGAAGCTTGAGAAGGCAAACAGGGACTTAGAGCTACAAAGTAAGATGACAAAACATTATCAGAAGCTAAATCAGTTTGCCCGGCACAAGTTAAAGGCCACTCAAGAGAAACTAAAGGAAGCAAAAAGGAAGCGCCCGGCACGGAAAAATAAGAAGGACACATCAGCACTTGACATTTTGGCTCAGTTTCGGAGCATGTTTCCGAGGACCCTTGAGGGTCATGCACCCCAATTTTGGGCACTATTTGACAATTTTTGGTTTTTTGGCATTTTTGAGTTTTTTGTCAAAACTCATGAAATTCGCCATTTCATTTTGGGGATTCATCAAGGGAGGAGAATGGTATCATTGGATGCCATAATTTTATGAGCACACCCTCAGCGATTTTAAAAACATTTGGAGATCATTTTCTCCCCTGAAATGGCGAAAAATGCTCGCTTTTTGCACACTCTGCCCGGTCTATTAGCACACTGTAATTTTCTGGCTTTTTACACACAGGTTCAATTTTGCAGGACTTCTAGGCATCAGATTGAGAAAATTTTAGTTTTTCTAGAAAGTACACACTCAGAGCTTTCCAACGAGCTATCATGAGCCTCATTTCGACATCGGGAAGGCTGCCAAATATTTCTGGAAAGTTAGGGGACCTTTTGCTGATATAAATTTTGAATATTTTTGTAATTTTTGAACCTCTAAAATCTGCTTTTTCCAAATGTGCGTTTAGCTATTTTGGCACATGAGAAATGATGCAAAGTCAATATATTTCCCATTTTTAGCATTTTTTAGATATTTTATGAGATATTTTTGTGCCTTGGGCTTTGTAAAGCCTCAAGGACAAGATTAGATATTTTGATTAGGCCAATAGGATGGCAAGTTGAACCATGAGGTTTTCCTCACTTGAGCCTATATATTCCAAAGGTTTTCATTGTAAAACAAGGCTGAACTTGAGAAGAGAAGCAATATATGGTCATATGAGCTTTGGAATAAAATACTTGTGTTATGCTTTTGGATTGCCTCTTGGATGTTCTTGGATGAATGATGAAGGATTGTTGATGGATTCCATGACTTGGTAGAATGGTATAGTGTCTCTTGCTTTGTTTTTGTCTTCTAGTTTTCATTCATGAATACATGTTTCTTGCTTGCTATAGATCAGTAGAGAACAAATTTGAGACATGCCCATGGAGGTACCTCAAATTTCCTGTTTCTTCATAGCTTCTTTGTTTTCTTCTTCCTAAGTAACATTAAAGAATTCTTGACTGCTCTTTAATATTTAGGATATTGTTGCTTGTTTCATTCATGGTTTTATACATGCTACGAAGGACTTACGATACGCCCTGCTTACCTATGGCTAGCTATAGTTCCATCCATGAAATTTCTCTTTGACTGATTATATTATCATTTTGTTTGAACCAATGAGGCCTAGTTTCGATCTAGCCCTTTGCCTAAAACTATGAAAATCTTGTTGTTCAAAGTGTCCAATAACTTGAAGTACTGTGTTTAGGCGTTCTGGCATAGTAAGTTAAGTTGTTTGTCTTCCTTAAGTGTTTTCCCCAAAGTCTGATAGCCATTTCCCAAAGTTAGAGGGTCTTATACTTCTATGCATGGCTTGAATGTTTATTTATATGTATTGATTAGCTTGTAGTTACATTTTTCATGATTAATGGTTTGCCCTACCATGTTTATGTTATCTATTAAACTAGTTGTGCTTGAAACTTTTTGTTGTTCACAAACTTGATGTCCATTTACTCCATTTTGCCCAAAGATCCTTTCTACCTTGAATCAAATCGGCCCTTCAACAGCCTTGTATCACCGTCTAATAGCTTTCTTGACCTTTTGACCCCATAGCCCAATTAATCTAACATGTTGTTATCTATTTTATATCTTTGATCAGTTTCATCCCTCACAACTTAAAAAAAAACCAAAAAACTTACTTCATAACTAGCCTAAAATCAGAACACAATAAGCAAACAAACAGATATCCCTTACACATATAGAGAGAGCCCTCTTTGAGTCTAGGAAGGCTAGGTCATTGGACTCCAAAGCTTGGTTTGATGTTACACTGTCATTTGGCTTGCCAATCAACCAAATCATGGGACACTAACATAATGGCGATCATGGTGGGACTTTGAGTCAAAACATCCGAGGTATCCCTCAGGAACTCTCAAAATCTCAGTCAAACTTAGAAGAGTAGAATCTAGTTGTCTCACCATCCTAGCAAAATGATGACTCAACTGTAGGACACTCTTACAAACCTTAGGAAAACATATAAAACTCAGAAAAAAACCACAAAAACTCCCTTAGATTGGTTTTTTTCAGTACTGGTGGTGGACCATACACATATACCACAAAAACAACTAAAAATCCACCTGGCGACTCCACTAGCCTCCAGTAGGCCTTACTATTTTACCGAACTCTAGGTTACTATCCGATCAACCTATCCCATCACTCACTAACATAGCGGGAGATGGTGGGACACTGAGTACATGACAGTCTAGCAAACTCTTATAGACTCTTTAGTCCTTTAAATACTTAAACAAGCAAGCAGTCCATAAAATCATTTTGAGTAAACTCTTTTTGTTCTCGCCACCTTAGCAAAGTGTCGAAACAAGTTTAGAATACTTTAACAAACCATAGGTTGCACATAAGAAACTCAGAAAAATCTTAAAAACATTTCTAGATTAGTTACTAGTGGTGGACCATAGCTATATCTTCACAAAAACAACCAAGTTCCACCTGGCAACTCCACCAATCCAACCCTTTTGGTTTTGACCATCCTTCACTTTAGTATGAACTTAGAGAGGCCATCCATCTGAAACTTTCACAAATACCACCCTCTCTGAACTCTAAACTCTAAATCTGGCTTCATGTAGAATCTATACCAGATCTCACCCTGACCCAAATCCCCCTATCATAGTATATGACCCAGAGAAGATTCTGTGGCAAATTTTCGAAACTGACAATCTAGCTACTGATAGATCCATTCGCAAAACTAGATCGGTACCTGAACATCTCACTATCCTACCAGATTCACCTTTTGAATTAGAGTCATCAAAAACTCTTTTCAGAAGCAAATCACATAGTAAGATAAACTTTCACAATCTTGAAACCCTAGACCCATCACAAAGTCCTAGCAGAGAAGCCTCACCTTCCACACCCCCCGACTTCCAGCTTCTCCATTGCTTTGGCTCATACCATCCCATCTCAGCTCAAAACCAGGTCATTAGTCCAAGTACATCCGCCACACCTATCCGAACCACTACTGTTCAAACCACCTCAAACCATCCCACAAGCCCTCATCTTGTACATCATCCATTAGCTCCCGTCATGGCAGCCTGGTACACACCTTTGGTGTTGCCACCACCTTTGGCGCCTCTCCCAAATAAATATCAAGAAAAAATCCCACACTTCACCGAAGAAGACATAGCCATAGCTCAATAGCATATAAGTAAGATGAGCGATGCTTTTGAATACCTGGAAGTACAAGACGAGACCGTCAGAATGAGAATATTCGCCCAAAGCCTAGGTGGAGAACCCAAAACATGGTTCAAAAGCTTGCCTCCAAACAGCATCCACAACATCCCAAAACTATGTCAAGTCTTCAGAAACAGGTGGGAAGTATGAAAGAACCCTATTCAAATCCTGTCAGAATATAACAACCTAAAGCAGTAAAATGGGGAAAGTGTCCAGGCTTACTGCACTAGGTTCAACAGTGTGTATAACTCCCTCCCACCTCATTTCAAACCCCCACTTGGTTTAGCCTTAGTGAAATTCCCCAAGGGTTTTGATCCGGACATGACATATCATCTGAGAGACAAAGATCCCCCTACCTTAGAGGAAATGCAACAAATAGCCATAAAAGCAGATGCCAACTTAGCCGAAAAAAGAGCTAGGACTAGATCAGAAAAAAAAGTCACATACAAAGATGAGTTCTCCACTTCATCTCCTTCCCTAGATCCTAGAATAGATGACTTAGTCAAGACCATGGCCAAAATGTGGGAAAGGATAAATGAAAAGGCCCTTGTTAGGGACAATCATCCAAACCCTCCAAACAGAAACTGGAACCAAAATTTTAGGAGGGAGCAGCCTCAAAACAAACCAAGGGAAAATGACCAACAAATTAGGCCACCATTCAATGAAAATTATGTGGAAGAAGATGATAGGGATACAGAACCCATTGATGAAAGCCATTTGAACCTTATAGGGTCCGATAATGAGAGTGAGGTGTATCTCAAGGAAGAAGAACAATCATTCTTCTCTCCAAATCAGGACGAAACCAACTATGAAGATCCCGACGATCCTGCCATAGACTTCCAAAATGCCATAATAGAAGCTCACAGGCAGTATAACCTTAGAAGTAGAAAAAACCAAGACCGCTCCAAAAAGGGTAGTCCTAACATGACTAAAATCTCCGATACCATCCCCGAAAAGGCTATGGATAGCAACACAATCGTGACCAAGAAAATTGACCAAAACAAAGACAAAGCTATTCAAACAAGTCTTGGCTCAAATACTCCTAGTACCTCTACAAAATCCCTGAGATGGCTGTGACAAACCAAATCCCGAACCAGAGTCAGCAAATTAAGAGCATAAAAAAAGTCATGTCCGAGAAAGCTGAAACAAATCTGTCCAGACCACAAATTCCTTTTAGTTTCGAAGGGGAAATTTCCAAAATAAAAATTACCATACCCCTTACCGAACTAATAACTATAGATAGGTATAGATCTCAAGTCTTCAAATTTTTTGACATAAGAAGCGAGGCAGATACTTTGAATCTAACTGATGACAAACCTGAGCTCCTATTCGGCCCGAAGATAGAAGGTCAATACCAAGAGGGATTTGTTTCCCCTTTCTATGTGAGTCTGAACATACGGGACAAGATACTACATAATGCCATGTTAGATTCTGGTGCCTCCCATAACCTCATGCCTAGAGCGGTCATGGAAAACCTGGGACTAGAGGTAACTCAACCTTACAAAAACCTGTATTCCTTTGACTCAAGTTAGGTCAAATGTTTAGGTCTGATAAAGAACCTAGATTTTGCTCTAACACAGCTACCAGCGAAAAACTTTGTCATGGACATAGTAGTAGCTGATATCCCGCCTAAGTATGGAATGCTACTATCAAGGGCATGGGCTGCCAAAATACAAGGTAATCTCCAAATGGATATGTCATTCGCTACCATCCCAGTTTTCAACCAAACTAGGAGATTATACCGAGAAACTCACATGAAATACATGGTTAGTAACCGGAATAAGCCAAACAATACTCCCATTTATTCCATTCATTCCAATTTAGATTCTTTTATATTATATAATGAAAGTGATGTGGACAAGAAGATAATAGAAAATGAGGAGGTTTTCAAACCGTCAGAAGCACCCTTCCCATTACTGAAAATGGAAACCAAGGACCAAAGTGCCAAGAAAACTGAAAAACAGCTTAGTATCTTGTATGAAAAGGAAGCTCTTTGGATTATAAGCTTTGATGGTTCTTGTGGCAAAACTGGTTTAGGGGCCGGTATCTGGATACACAATACTAATGAAGGTCATTCCTTCATATTAGAATTCCAATGTACTAATAACATTGCGGAATATGAGTCCCTTCTCATTGGTCTGCACATACTTAAGGACTAAGGCACCAAAAAAGTATCAGCCCAGGGAGATTCAGAATCTGTAATCAGGAAAATAAAAGGTGAATATTCAGCAAAAAACCCAAGACTAAGGGAATACAGGAATGCAGCTTTAGACATCCTCAAAACCTTTGAGAAGTATGAACTCATTTATATCCCTAGGATTCAAAATAGTCTGGCAAATGAACTCGCCTTCGCTGCAAGCAATGGCCAAATGCCATGTCTAAATCAGCAATATAGCATTCAGGTCAAACATCGCCCTACTGTACTAGATAATATCAATCATTGGCAAATATTCAAAGATGATGATCAAATTGATGATTTTTTACAATCTAGGAATGAATTTGAAGGAACCAGGAAAGATTTAGAAAATGAAGAAAGGGAATATAGCCACAATCAAGACCAAGAGCTAGATCTGCCTTCTTGGATAGATCTAAACCTGATAGATCCTTCATCTGGAACTGAGATAGAAGAGGACATTGATCCAAGAGAGCTCGAAGTCTTACATTGTGAAAATGACACCATACCCAGAGGGCTTGCACCTCTAGAGGAATTGTTTGATTTTAACAATGTGGCCAAAAAGCCAAAAATGGAATCCACTAAGGTCGACGTAGAAGAATATAACATAGGAAGCCCGGAGGAACCTAGAAAGTTCAAACTATCTAAAACCCTTCCACCTCATATAAAACATAAATACATTGAGTTGTTTAAATAATTTAAAGATGTTTTCACATGGGGATACCAAGATTTGAAATCATACGACACAAGCATCATCCAACATAAAATCCCCCTCAAAGAAAACCAAAAGCCTTTCAAACAGAAGTTAAGAAGGATAAACCCAGTATTACTACCATTGGTTGAAAAGGAAATCAAAAATATGTATGATGCCAGAATAATAGTGTCTCTCTGATACTCTGAATGGGTCTCAAATCTAGTATCAGTTAGAAAAAAGACTGGAGAAATCAGACTCTATATAGATTTCCGAAACCTAAATAGGGCCTGTCTGAAAGACAACTATCCTCTGCCCAAAATGGACCACATACTTCAGAAGGTAGTAGGTGCTAAAAGAATCTCATTGCTTGATGGTTTTTCTGGTTATAACCAAGTGCTGGTTTACCCCACCGATCAACATAAAACAACTTTCACCACACCTTGGGGCACTTTTATGTATGTTAAAATGCCTTTTGGATTGATGAATGTTGGCACCACATTTCAAAGAGCCATGGACATAGCCTTCTCAGAAGACATAGGTGTTTTCATAGTCATATATCTTGATGATATAACGGTATATTCTAAATCAGATGAAGAACACCTAGCACACTTAAGAAAGGTTTTCAACAAATGCAAAAAATATGGTTTATCCCTAAACCCCAAGAAAACATTTTTCGGTCTAGAGGAAGGAAAACTCCTAGGTCACATTATTTCAGAGGAAGGAATTAAAATAGACCCACAAAGAATCGAAGGTATATTGCAAATAAGTCACCCCAGAAATATAAAGGAGTTGCAGTCCTTTATCGGAAAGATAAATTTCTTAAGAAGATTCATCCCAAACCTTACCGAACTCTCGAAAGATATCACAAATATGTTGAAAAAAGAGGTCGGGGTTAAATGGACTATAGAAGCCAAACAATATTTTGAACTAATTAAAAGGGCCTTAACTGAAACACCAGTATTGATAAGCCCTGACTTCACCAAAGATTTTTACATTTTTTCATTTGCTTCGGAGCACACAATAGCTGCTGTATTGTTACAGAAAAATGCAGCTGGGCAAGAACAACCCATTGCCTTTTTCAGAAAATCCCTGAGAGATGCTCCCTTGAAATACAATATCATGGAAAAATAGGCCTTCGCATTAGTAAAAGCACTGAAATATTTCTGAGTTTACATCTTGCATTCTCATGTCATAGCTTTCGTCCCTAATACTATCGTCAAGTACATTCTGAACCAAGATCCCGATGGTAAAAGGGGAAAATGGATCGCTATCATCCTAGAATATGACTTAGAAATCCGACCTACCAAACTAGTTAAAGGACAATGACTTGCAAGGCTAATGGCTGAAACCAACCTCCAAGCTTTAGATATAAATTTTGTTGATGCCTTAGAAGAACAGGAAAAATGCACGCTCCCTCATATTGATCAAATGTTTCTGGATTCACCTTGGTATGCAGATATTCTTTATGTATTGTCTTATCTAAATGCTCCTCCGACTTTATCAAAAACAAAAGCAAGATTTCTTAAAAAAAAATATTTAAAGTTTTGCATTATAGATGGTTTTCTGTATTGGAAGAATCCCACTGGTATGCTGCTTAAGTGTTTGCTTGAGTCTGATGCAGAAAAAATTATGCGTGAAATGCATGAAGGGGAATGTGGGGGCCATCTTTACTGGAAAACCACAGCAAACAAAATCCTTAGGGCCGGTTATTATTGGCCTACCTTATTCCCTGATACTCACAAACTAGTTATGACATGCCATAAGCGTCAAATTTTTGATGGCAGAAAAAATCTTTTACCTTTGCCCTTACATCCCATCATAGTCGAAGGACCCTTCCAAAAATGGGGTCTAGATTTTATCGGGGAAATTCACCCCTCCTCATCCACTCAACATAAATGGATCCTCACAGCCACTGACTACTTTACCAAATGGATAGAAGCCATACCCTCCAGGAATGCCACCGATTCAGTCATCATCAAGTTCCTAGAAACCAATATCTTATCTAGATTTGGCTATCCTAGAAATATCATTACAGACAACGCCGCTGCCTTCTCCTCCAAAAGAATGGTTGACTTCTGTTACAAATATCACATTTCATTAGGACATTCCACAGCCTATTACCCTCAAGGTAACGGTTTAGCTGAGTCTTCTAACAAAAGCCTAGTCAACATCATCAAAAAGCTTCTTGAACAAAATAAAAAAGCATGGCATGCAAAACTAGTACACGCACTATGGGCCGATAGACTAACCACCAAAAAATCCATAGGTATGTCTCCTTACCAGCTAGTTTATGGCATAGATGCCATTTTCCCAACTTCCTTAGGTGTTCCAGTAATGAAACTATTGCAGGAAGTTCAAATAGAAGAAAATGACATGCAAAGGAGAGTAAATCAGACTATCCATTTGCAACAAACCAGAGAAGAAGTTTACCAAAAGGCTTAGTTAGCGCAAGACAAAATAAAACAGATTTTTGACAGAAGAACTAAGGAAAATGATTTTCAGATTGGGGACAAAGTGTTAAAATGGGATTCCAGAAGAGAAGACAAAGGTAAACATGGTAAGTTTAAAAATTTATGGAAAGGGCCTTACATCATCAGCTCAGTCAACAGTAACAATGTTTTTTTCCTACAAGAGCCTGATGAGACTGAAGCTTTTGGAGGTCCTGTAAATGGCAGGACATTAAAGCATTACTTCTGTCAAGAACTCTAGTTCTAAGTTTAAACACTTTCATTCATTGTATATACCACTGTTTGAAAAATAGATAAACAGAAAAGTCAAAACAGTAAAAGATAGAAAAGAGAGCGGTTGAAAAACAGGAAAAGGCCCCATGTTCCAAAAAAACAGTGCTTCAGAAAGCGCACAAATCTAAATGCCGCTACTAGTACTTAAATGTCTTGTTCAACTATCTAGCCTAATCATAGCTGAGCATGTTTAAATTTATTTACTGATAAATTAGTGAGTGAAAAATATGGTCGACATTGTGTAAGATTGACTTATCACAGAGAGTACATTAGGAAAAGATACTGGTTCCACACGCCCAAAACAGAACCAAAGAGAGAAACAAGGGATGGAAAATACATTTTACACCTTAGCCCTGTTTTTTCTAGATTTCCCTTTTGCAGAATAATATTTGCGTGCAGCTTGTATTCCATGCCGCAAATACATGACAAATCAGACTGCCTAATCCTGATTTGAGTCATCTTTTAAATTTCATGTTTTAGATTAGAGAACAAAATCCTGTCAAACAGCTTAATCTTGACAGTTGATCTAGCGTAGGTAGAGTAATGAAGGAGTTCATCAGTTTAATCTGAACTCCCAGCAAATATAAGTGTAGAAATAAATAGGTTCATTTTACAAAAATAAAAATATGCATCGTCAAAACGCTGCTAGTTCAAATGCGCCAAAAAAGGAGAAAAAATGTTAGGAAGGATAGTTGGGTAGGTAGAAATATCATTGATGCTAATCATGATGTCTCTTTTCAGAAGTAGCATCTAAAAGAGTGAAAATTTTGCGCCAATGGGTAAGGCATTGGTCTTCATAAGCTAAAGATCTGAAATTCTGGACACCTCCTGAAAAGGAGCTGCCCTCCCCAAATGGAGCCACTGTTAGTCATCAATACTTTCTACTTGTTAGTGATGACTAGTTCTCACAGCCAAGTTTTCTAGCAGCTGATCCAAAAATTTGTCAAATTTTCCAGCTGGGAAAACACCCATAAAACTTTCTTGCTCTCCTTACTTTCAGTTCGCTCATGACAAGATGAAACCCCATCATCGAATCCTACCTAGCCTCAACCATACTAGTCTGCCCATCAGCACTAAAAAGACAATCCAAATCTGTTCAAACCCCCCCCCCCCCCCCCAAAGTTAGGAAGTGGTGCTTTAAGGCATTTCACCCTTGGCAACCATCAAAGGGCCAAAAAACCTCCATCTGCTACAGACCAGTCACAATAGACCTCTCACTCTGCTAATAAACTTAATCACAGCCCTAAGTCGTGCCACTTATACACCCTTAAGTCTCAGCAATGCATAAGACCATAATCTCAAGCTGACTTTAGGTGTTTTACACTTTTTATGGATTTTACAAGCACAAGAAACATATCAACATCTTGGAAGACAATTCTTGGCTCTACATGAGAAGACAGCTGCTCCTCAATGTGATCATGAGCCTAAGATGCATCTGCAGGGCAAGGAGTTTCTCATCAAGCTCTTGCAACTTCATTCAACCTGAAAAGACAGTAGAAGAAAAACAACACTGTCAAACAAACTTGTAATTTGTCATGGCCAAGAACCTCCTTCATCTATAAGTAGAGGGTTTTAAGGCGCCTCCTTCATCTACAAGTAGAGGTCGATGGCCAATGTTTGACTTAAAGAATTGCAACTGACTGTAATCAAAGTTTGTAAATAAACAGTGAGACAGTGACACAAATTTTCTGGAGAACAGTGATGATTGGAGACTGAGGTAAAAGCATCAATGTTTTCACTATTGTTTTCTTGTTATCATATGTAAGAAAACCCTTGTCAATATGTTCATCAGGCAGCCTACTTGTGGCTGGGACAGAAGGTTGACAAAGCACGGATATTTTTCCAAGAGAAAAAGGCCTCCTTCATTCATAAGCAGATGGCCAGAGCATTAATTGATTTCAAGGTTTGTTTGATTTGAGAAACAAGGTAAGAGACCAAATAGAAAGCAGGGGTACCACTGTAATCAAATGGGTCAAACTTATCTCAAGACAGTCCACAGCTCCAACAAAATAAATTCTGAACAATGGTGATAAGATGAGTCATTGCACAGACAGAAGGACATAATAGTGATTATGTTTCAAAGTACTGGTCTACTCCATTCATAAAAAGGTGCCTTTCAAATGGGCTTATCATGGTTGACAAAGAAAATCTGGGCTGACCTCTTCAAGAAGCATTACAACTGAAAACAATTGTTCATGATATTCAAAAGGAGGTTTTGACATATTTTCAGGTCCTAGAGAATATCTTAAGACAAATATAGGTGTTCATTATTTAACGGACAGAAACACCATATTGGTACACTTTGAGCAGAGGAAGTGTGTTGGAAGAAGCGCCCTTATGGATCAACAAAAAATGGAAAATTCTGAATAAAATCAATAAATTTTTGGCGCCTACAGTTGGAGGAGAAACTGATGAAGCACCTGGAGGCAGAAATCATCAACCAAGTTGAAAAGATAAGCCATCTCCTTTCAAAATGAGAAAGCCGTTTTCAGTGATTTTTAACAGATTTGGAGTGAATTTTACATAATGAAGGTCACCAAAAGTGTTAAACAAGTGGCAAAATATGGTCCATAGTTCATTGGGGGTATTTTTCAAAGTTGGAGCTTCTGTGTTAAATTGTCACCAAAGGGACAAAATTAGCAGAAATCACCTTTTCAAACCTATATGCATAAGTGAACAGAGTTTTGACCTTTTCAAAATAGGTTTGCTTTTTATAAAAAAAGTTGATACATGTTAACATGGTTTAAAGGCGTGAAAACCCTGCTGCCAACATCATTTCAAAAGGGTGGGCCCCTCTCAAACGCAGTCAGCATTGTTTCGGGTTTCAAAGGGTGCACCAAGGCATCGTTGCAAAAAGAAAAACCTTTGAAAACCCTTACAAGACTAAACCAAGGGGTTTTATTTCATTTGGCATTTTAAAAGGTCAAGGGACCGTTGCAAACTCATTGAGCAGACCCCCAAGCATGAGCAAGCATCCCTTTGAAGTTCACAAGGTCGAAAAGACAAGTTTCAAATTGATTTGCAGAGTTTTTGAGCGCGTTTTAACCGCGCGGCACTCTTGTACAAGCGCACGGCGCTCCTGTAGCTGCGGGTCACAAGGGCCCGACAGTGACCCGACAACAAAAACCTGCACGACGTTCTTCACTACAAGAGTTCCGCGCATGTTTTCAACCTCCAACATGCCTCCAAATCGCTCCTAAAGGTTGCTCAAGCTCTTCAAAAGGTTTTCCATCGATTTGTAGAGGTATTTATGAACCTCCCTTGAGTTTTTTTCAAAAATGTTGAGTAGTGAGGAGAGTTAATCATCACAGTCCAAGATCACAGGTTTAAATTTGTGTGAAACTAGATTCGATGTGGTTCATAAAACATCAAATGCTTGTATGCTTTATTTCTATTTGAAGACCATCGAATTTCTCTCACTACCGTGGTGAAACAAGTTGGAATCTATCAGCCATATGCATTGTTTGAAACTGTAAGAAATCTGCCATGTACAGTTGGAAGGTGTGTGGATCAGATTAGTGAAAGGAGTAGTAGAGTATAGAGAAGGCAGTTTGTGTGAGAGGAGTCTTTTACAGTTTGAATGATAGAAGAGTGTTTGTGATATCATAAAAACATTTCAAAACTCTGTCACCTTCCCCCTTTAAGCACAATGACTTTGGACTGTGTAAAAACACATTAGTTGGCTGTGTGCATATTTTGAGTTCATTGGTGGAGTGACCTTAAAAGGAAGCAGTGTTTTGTTGAAAGGGAGCCTTGATTGTTTAAAGACAAAACTCCTACAGGCCTTTGTCAAAACCTTAGAAGCATTTCAAAGCTCTGCCACCTTTGTTCTATGAACAGTGAAATTGACTGTGTGGCTGCACTAAGGTTGACTGTGTATATGGTGTGGACTTGGTTGGTTTAGTTGCACTGTGCAAAGAAAGGCGGAATTTTGAAATTAAAGAAGTTTGCAGCAGTTAAAGACACAAGAATATATTGTTGGCCTCCAAACTTCAAAGGGCAGGGTGACCTTGTCACTATACACAACGAATCCACTTGACTGTCTATCTTCATTTGACTGTGTTTTTCTCCTTACAAGTCTGCTTGTGGATATTGTCTGATTGATATACAGGGGTTGGAAAGGCAGATTTCTAAAGGAGCATGGGTTTTATATTGAAAGGGGGCATTTTGCACAAGCATCCAAAAACATTGTTTCCTTATTAAAACAGTGGGTTGATAGAGTTTAGTTTAAAAGAAGGCATTTCAAAGATAGTGAGGCAGTTTGGTGTTTCAAGAGCACATTTAGCCCAAGATGCCGCCCAGGCAAGATAACAGAAGTGGTTTACACAAGAGATATGAGTCAGTTTCTACCAAGGAAGTCAATGCACACCCATCTATCCTTTTCAATTTTCATGAGGTGGGGTGTTTGGATTTCTGCCAAAGGGTACAAGAAGTCAAAAGTTTCTCGCCCTTAACACACTTATGCGCCTTAAGGTTCAAAGGCAAACATTTCCAAGTGGCAGGCCTTGATTTCAAGTTCTCCCCGAGGTCGATATCTAAAGCCACTAAAATCCCATATCTTGGCGAGAAATGGTTCAAGCAAGCCTATCTAGACTTGGATGACTACAAGCCTTTCATCAAACCCGATCACAGAGAAACATGCACTGCTGTTTTTCCTTTCTCTCATCTTCTTGCCAGCTATGCTCCTCTTATGAAGATCATAATGAAGTATTTCACTTGTGAAGGGAGATTTACCCGAGTTTATGCCTACCATGTTCGACTATTGATGCACTTCACTAGAACTAAGCAACTCAATCTCCCTTACTTCTTGTGCAAAAGCATTGAAAAAATGGCCTCTTTAGTCCAGAAGAAACCTCCATTATAGCAAGTAGCTTCTCTTTTCCATCATTCTCTGATTAAAATCATCATCCTTCACCAACTGGAGAAGAAAGAGGTTTCTTGGGATGTTTTTATCAGTCACCCGGATTTCTCCATTGTCCCTCTGGTCCATACATCTCCCACATCACCTACTCATCGCCCCTCGCCTTCCTCTAGAAAACCTACTCCTAGAAGGCTCAGATTCACTATAGAACAGTCAAGAGAGCATGGAGAAGGAGAGGGAAGTGCCCAACAAAGGGAAGAGGGACATGAATAGGTAGAAAAAGATGAGGAACAACAGGAAGAAAGTGATGGAGGACAACAACATGATAGTGATGAAGGTGAGCAGCAGCAAGAGCAAGAAGAAGAGAGTGTTGATCAGCAGCAACTCAATGGTGATGAACAGCAGGAACAAGTGGAAGGCCAGCATCTTGGACAGCAGTTGGAGCAACAGCTTGAGCCACAAAGTGAGCATGAAATTGAAGCACAACAGCAATATGATCTTGATGATCAAGGGCAGCAGGTTGAACCACAAAATGAACAGGAGATTGAGGCCAAACAGCAGCATGGTATTGATGATCAAGGGCAGCAATTTGAGCAGTGTGATGTTGAGGAATAGGCACAGCATAAAGAAGACAAACATGCACAGTCTCCTCAAGAGGCACAACAACTTCAAGAGGAAAGGCAAATTCGAGAAGGTGACAAACAAGATGACAAAGGCAAAGAAATTATGCCTTCCTCTCTTGAAAAGGCTAAGCCTAAGACATCAAGAAAGCAAGTGCCCAAGGTGGTCAATCCAAAAGTGACAAGAACTATCTGGAGCAAAAGAAAGTCGCCAAAGAAGCCTCTCACTAACTTGCCTAGGAGGAAGAGCGCAAGATTAGCCTTCAAGGGCAAAGGGAAAGGCAAGGTAGGAGAAAGTCAAAAGCATGGAGGTGCATTGGCTGTCATCCCAATCCAAAATGATGACAGTGATAATGAGGCCCGCATTTTATAAAACCTTTTAATCCATAGAGAGGACCAAATTGAAGCATTGGAGAATGACCTTCATCGGGCAAAGAACTTCAATCATTTCTTGCAGATCCAAAACAGCCAAATGAGTGCCCACATGGCTGTCTATGAGTCACGAGCTATGAAGTATAAGAAAGAGGCTGCTAAAGCACAAGCAAGAATAGAGGAGCTCATAGGTGATTTTGATGAGGATGAAGAAGAAGACCAGCCTAGGCAGAAAAGGCCTAGAACTATAGGGCTTAGAAAAGCTCTTGAGAGGCAAAAGGAAGAAGAGCAAGCCCTTCTTCAATCCACTCCCCTCACTGCACTACTTGAGCAAGAGATTGAAAGCAATAAGGAGGCATGGCTAGAAAGAGCCAATAAACATTTGGAGATGATGCTTGAGAAGGAAAATAAGGACTTACAGCTACAAAGGAAGATGACAAAACATTATCAGAAGCTAAATCAGTTTACCCGGCACAAGTTAAAGACCACTCAAGAGAAACTAAAGGAAGCAAAAAGGAAGCGCCCGGAATGGAAAAAGAAGAAGGACACATCAGCACTTGACATTTTGGCTTCAGTTTCGGAGCATGTTGCCGAGGACCCTTGAGGGTCATGCACCCCAATTTTGGGCACTTTTTGACAATTTTTGGTTTTTTGGCATTTTTGAGTTTTTTGTCAAAACTCATGAAATTCGCCATTTCATTTTGGGGATTCATCAAGGGAGGAGAATGGTATCATTGGATGCCATAATTTTATGAGCACACCCTCAGCGATTTTCAGAAAATTTGGAGATCATTTGCTCCCCCGAAATGGCGAAAAATGCTCACTTTTTGCACACTCTGCCCAGTCTATCAGCACACTGTAATTTTCTGGCTTTTTACACGCAGGTTCAATTTTGGAGGACTTCCAGGCATCAGATTGAGAAAATTTCAGCTTTTCTGGAAAGTAGACACTTAGATATTTCCAACGAGTTATCATGAGCCTCATTTCAACATCGGGAAGACTGCCAAATATTTCCATCAAGTCAGGGGACGTTTTGCTGATATAAATTTTGAATATTTTTGTAATTTTTGAACCTCTAAAATCTGCTTTTTCCAAATGTGCGTTTAGCTATTTTTGCACATGAGAAATGATGCAAAGTCAATATATTTCCCATTTTTAGCATTTTTTAGATATTTTATGAGATATTTTTGTGCCTTGGGCTTTTCAAAGCCTCAAGGACAAGATTAGATATTTTGATTAGGCCAATAGGATGGCAAGTTGAACCATGAGGTTTTCCTCACTTGAGCCTATATATTCCAAAGGCTTTCATTGTAAAACAAGGCTGAACTTGAGAAGAGAAACAATATATGGTCATATGAGCTTTGGAAGAAAATACTTGTGTTATGCTTTTGGATTGCCTCTTGGATGTTCTTGGATGGATGATGAAGGATTGTTGATGGATTCCATGACTTGGTAGAATGGTATAGTGTCTCTTGCTTTGTTGTTGTATTCTAGTTTTCATTCATGATACATGTTTCTTACTTGCTATAGATCAGTAGAGAATAAATTTGAGATATGCCCATGGAGGCACCTCAAATTTCCTGAATCTTCATAGCTTTCATGTTTTATTCTTCCTTAGTTGCATTAAAGAATTGTTAACTGCTCTTTAACAACTTGAGGATATTGTTGCTTGTTTCATTCATAGTTCTATGCATGCTAAGTATGACTTAGGGTACGCCCTGCTTACCTATGGCTAGCTATAGTTCCATCCATGAAATTTCTCTTTGACTGATTAGATTATCATTTTGTTTGAACCAAGGAGGCCTAGTTTCGATCTAGCCCTTTGCCTAAAACTATGCAAATCATGTTGTTCAAAGTGCCCAATAAATTGAAGTACTGTGTTTAGGCGTTCCGGCATAGTGTTTCGAGTTGTTTGTCTTCCTTAAGTGTTTTCCCCAAAGTCTGATAGCCATTTCCCAAAGTTAGAGGGTATTATACTTCTATGCATGGCTTGAATGTTTATTTTTATGTATTGATTAGCTTGTAGTTACATTTTGCATGATTAATGGTTTTCCCTACCATGTTTATGTTATCTATTAAACTAGTTGTGCTTGAAACTCTTTGTTGTTCACAAACTTGATGTCCATTAACTCCAATTTTCCCAAAGATCCTTTCTACCTTGAATCAAATCGGCCCTTCAACAACCTTGTATCACCGTCTAATAGCTTTCTTGACCTTTTGACCCCATAGCCCAATTAATCTAACATCTTGTTATCTATTTTATATATTTGATCAGTTTCATCCCTCACAACTTAAAAAAAACCAAAAAACTTACTTCATAACTAGCCTAAAATCAGAACACAATAAGCAAACAAAAAAATATCCCTTACACATAGAGAGAGCCCTCTCTGAGTCCAGGAAGGCTATGTCCTTGGGCTCCAAAGCTTGGTTTGATGTTACACTTTCATTTGGCTTGCCAATCAGCCAAATCACGGGACACTAAAAAACATCATATATCAAACTATTGGGAACTCTGTAACAATTTTGGTAAGCATGGAAAAAGGGCAAGATCGAACGAGACCTCTTTGACTTAACCTAAGCAATCGGTACTTCATAGAAAGGTTTTAGCAATAGAGTTTTGAGAACTTCAAATAAGCAGGGCATACCTTGAATCATATTTGATAGCTAACATAATGACCATTAATGAAACAAATGACAATTTCTAGGTGGACCTAAGGAGCAGTTAATAATTCCTTATAATGACTAGGAAGAAGAAAACATTAAAGTTGTAGTAAACAGGAGGTTTGAGGTGCTTCCATGAGCATATCTCAACATATAATTTTCTGATCTACAGCAAATAAGAAGCATGAAACATTCATGAAAACAAGAAGACTTACAAAAATCATGGAAACATCACCACTCACCAAGCTATGGAATCCTGCACACTATGCTCCTCCACCATCAAGCCAAGCAAGACATTCATCCACTTCATAAAACCAATATTTTCTCCAAGCTCATAAAACTATGTATTGCTCTTAACATGTCAAATTATCCCTTATTTTACAATGAATCCTCATGGTTTATATAAGCCAAGAGGAGAAAAAACTTACTAGAGCAGCTAGAAGGCCATTGGCCAAATAAAAATATCTAAAACTGCCGTTGAGGCCTTACAAGGTCCAAGGCACAAAATATCTCTTCAAAATATCATTTTCGGACCAAAATAGAAAAATATTGAATTTTAGGCTCTAACATACATGATAAAATTTTCTAACGCACATTTGTCCCATTCATCATAATAGAATGCAGAAAAATGTCTCTGTTTTAGTAGAATTTCCAGGCGCGCAACACCAAAAAATGCCTTTTTGCAGCGAGGTTTTGGAGGCCTTCCCGGTGTCAAAAAAGGTCCCGTGATGGCCCGCTGGAAATCTATGGATGTCTACTTTCCAAATATATTTTCGCTTTTTTAATATGATCTCTAGAAATCTCTCAAAAGGTGGAAAATGTGCAAAAACCCAGGAAAGCAGCACCTGCTCAAAAACAGTGGTAGAAAGGTGAAAAAATGGTTGTTTTTGGACCTTTTGAGGGACCAAAATAGCTCCAAATGATCTGAAAATTTATGAACATACTCCCCTAGTTCCAAGGAATTCAAAAATATAAAATTCCCTTGCTAAAGATGCTCTGAGAGAAAGCACAGCGTCCAGGGTGTTGCACTCCTAGGCTTGAAATTTCACAAAAAACAAAAAGGTGTCCAAATTTGCCCAAATTTGGTGAGTAGCTCCATCAAGGGTTTTTGGAAACTTGTAGTGAAGCTTGGGCCAAGATTCTAAGTCTAGCTTGGTATTTTCCATATTTTTGCGCTGAGCGCCTCTTTTGGGCAAGGGCAACTTTGAGCTTTTTTCTGGAAAACTGATTTAGCTTTTTGTAATGCTAAGTCATATTTCTTTGTAAGCCTAAATCCTTGTTTGCTTTCTCCAATTTGGCCTCTAAATACAAGTTTGCACTTTCTAGCCATGATTCTTTATCATTTTCAATTTCTAAGGCTAGGAGCTCAGTGAGAGGGAATTGTTGCATTCGGGTTGATTCTTCTTCTCTCTGTTTTTCTAATGCTCTCCTAAGACTCATAGTCTTAGGCCTCTTCCTAGCTGGCCCTTCTTCTTCATCATCTTCTTCATAGTCACCCATGTACTCTTCTAGCTTCACTTGTGATTTCTGAGCCTCTCTTTTGTACTTGAGTGCCCGAGCTTCATAAATGGCAAGTTGGCCGCTCATTTGTGAATTTTGTGTTTGTAGGAAATGAATGATATGTTTTGATATTTCCAAATCATTCACCAAATCTCTAACTTGTGCATCTCGGTCTTGTAAAAGGGAATTGAGAATCCTTGTTTCATTTTCCTCATCACTATCAATGTGGATAAGTTCAAAATCCCTCTCTTTTTCATGGATGCTTTCTTGTTCTTCCATTGCCTTCTTACCTTTGTCTTTCATGGGCTTCTTACCCCTATATTTCTTTGGAAATCCATACTTTCATTTCTTTGGCAGTTTACCTCTGCTCCTTAATGCCCTGGTGACATTGATTTTTACTGCTTGAGTGACTTTACCTCTCACTATTTTTGAGGTTTTACCTTTCACTACTTTTGGGGGGAGTGCATGTCCCCTTGCCTTGGAGAGGAAATAAACACATGCTCCTAACCTTGCTGATGAGAAATGGTAAAAGGTGCCAACATTTGGGCTTGTTCATTTTGTTCACCTACAACCTTAGGGCTGTCTTTCTCCTCATCAACACTTGATGTTTGCATTTCTTTGTCACTTTTTTGTGGGAAGCCTCCCTGTTCATTAATGTCAATGTTTGCAATGATCTCATCACCAAAAGGATAATCAGGAAGGTCCTGCTCTTTTTCTGTTTGGCTAGAAATTCCTAGGTCTGCTATCTTTTGCTCTTCAAGGCTATCTCTGTCTTCATCCCTTTTTCTGTTGTCTTCACTGTTTTCATTACTAGGGGCTCTATCTTCTTTTCCTTGTGCATTTATAACTACTCTGAAAACAGTCTCTAGACTATCCTCATCAATTTCCTCTTTGCTGTGACTGTTTTATTCATGACTTTGGTCTTTATCTATGCCACTGTTTTTGTTGTCTAGGCTTTTACTGTTTTGACTGTTTTCCCTACTGCTGCCTTCATCATTTTTTCTATCCTTACTGTGCTTTGGGCTATTTGCCTCTTCCTGTTCACTATTTTTTGTTTGTTTGTCCTCATCATTCTTGCTGTCTTCACTGTCTTCTTGTTTGCTGCCTTCATCACTCTCTTCTTTGTTGCTTTCCTCATTGCTACTTTTATTATCTTCCTTTTGGATGCTTTCTTCCTCACTATTCCTCTCCTCTTCTTTAGTTTGTTATTTAGCATCATCATTTTCCTCCTGACTATTTTCTTTGGTATCAATAATGATTTCTCAGGCTCAACATTACTTTCAGGGCCACTACTGCTTTCTTCTTTATTAGCTTTATCAGTGGAAGATGTTTTATCTTGGGAGGGTGACTCATGAGAGGAAGGTGAAACATATGTTGTAGAGGGCGAAGAAGGGGTATGAGGAGGATTTCGAGATGAGGAGGGCATAATTTGCAATGGGATGGAAGATGAAGAAGTGAAGTCATCATGAGTGATAAAGGCTTCCCAAGGAATAGTTTTTTGCTCCAGTTGGTGAGTGACAATGATTTTGACAAGGCAGTGATGAAATAAGTTTGCCCTTTGCCAAGCTGGAGGTTTCTTTTTCACAATGGTGGACGTCTTTTCAATACTTTTGCAAAGGAAATAAGGTAGGTTCAGCAGCTTAGCTCGGGTGAAGTGCATAAGGAGCCTAATGTGATATGAGTAGACTGGGGAGAACCTATCCTCATAAGTAAAATATTTCATGACAATTTTCATGAGGATGGCATGCCTATTCAACATATGTGAAAAAGGGAAAATGGTTTTACATGCAGCTTGACAACTGGGCTTTAGAAAAGGCTGATAATGGGTTAAGTCAAGGTATGTCTGTTTAAACCATTTCTCTCCTATACAAGGGATCTTGGTGACTTTAGATATAGCTTTAGGAGTCAATTCAAAATCTAAACCTACTATGTGAACCTTTTTCATGTGCAATCTTAGGGAAAACAACTTAGTTAAATGAGGATGGCTGCCAATTTCTTGTACTTTATTGCAAAAGCCAAAACATCCCAATTCTTGAAAACAGGATAAAACAGAGGGGGAAACAGTCAGTTCTTGGATGTCTGCAGGCTCAAACCTATTAGGCTTGTGTCCTTTCTTAGCTTGTCTTTTTGGCCTTCGAGGCTCATCACTTCTTTCTTGAGACATGAGGACTATTTTGTCTCTTTTTTCAAATTTCAAATAAAAACCCCTTGTAGATGAAATGAAGGTGAGGGAAAGTTTTCAGGAGTCCAAGGAATTTTTAAAACAAAGTTGGATAATTAAAGAAAATAAGCTCCTCTTACATTTTAGATTTGTTTCCATCAAAATGCCTTTGACATCAATTCTAACCTTAACTGGCACTTTTGCAGATCAAAATTTGAAGATGATATGAATTTGATGAAAAATACTTTGAAAAACTCTCCCCCGTGATAAAGAACAAAGATTGGGTGAAAATAGGCAAATTTGGACCTTTGGTGAAAATCTGGGCAGCACTATGCTTTTCAAACGGGCGCGCAACACCCTTAGCCCGGGTGGCCTCTGCCTGCACAAGTGCGATGGGGACCGTTGTGGGTGCGCAGCACCCTTGGCCTAGGTGGCCTCTGCCCGCAGAAGTGCGATGAGGACCGTTGTGGGTGCACAACACCCTAGGCCTGGGTGGCTTATGCCCGCAGAAGTGCGATGAAAACCATTGTGGGCACGCAGCACCCTCAGCCCGGGTGGCTTCTGCCGACAGAAGTACGATGAAAACCGTTGTGGGTGCGTAGCGTCCTCAGGCTGGGAAGTGGCCTGGGTGGAAGGTTTGGGCGTTGTCTACACGTGGGTGGAAAAATCCTGCACGTTGAGTGGTGGACTGAAAATGCAGCACCTCTACACAAGCGCACAACGTCCTGTCCAAACCTACACTGTATGCACCTATAGGCACGCAGCTCCTTTGTTTTTCTGCCCAAGGCTTCCCTTCGAAAATGAAAACGTCCTCCTCCTTCTTGCTAGAAACGAAATGAATGGAGAGATCGTCGTTGGGGGTATTTATATCCTTTTCTTGAAATGATTTAGTGGGCAAATATTCTCTCCCTTATTTCAAAACATATTTCTTATTTGCTCTCTTTATTGTTTTGTTTTCAATGTGATGGGCTTTTAGCCTTTTTGAGCATATGAATGGGCCTAAAATGTCCTTTTTTATTTGCAAGGTAAAATCCACAAATAGTTTTGCCTCTTTCTTGGAAACAAACTATGACTATCTTCTTGTGCAACATTTTAACTTTCAATTTTTGATTTTTTCCTCTTTTTGGTGGAAAGGCACTCTGTGTACTTGAAAACCAAAAAATGTAAACTTTCCTCATCTTTAAAAGATAATTCATAAAAATCCTTACACCCTCTGCTATTAATGAAGGAGTTATTTCATGCTTAGTCACTTATCTCTGCAATCTTCTGAAAGTGTCCTTTAAATCATTTCACTATGAGGATAATAAACAAATTGTATTTTCACAATAAAACATACCTGTTGTTTGCTCCTTTTTAGTGTGACTGTCTTTTTGCAATAATCTTAGTCTTGCTCTGATGGCACCTCTACTGGTTTGTTTTCTTGTCTGCAAGGGCATGGAAAAAGGCAGTTGTCCCTCTTCCATTATTCTTTGAGGCATAAAAACTGTTTTAATGGCCTTTTTGCCATAATTCCGCCATGTTTGTTCATATACTACTGATTTTCTAAGTTTTGGCCTAGAAGCTTGAATGAGTAGAGAATTACCCCTTTAATTGGTATCAAGTTCTCTCTAGCAACCTCCAATTTGTTGTGTTCATTAGCCACTGTGGATGGTCTTCTGACATTTTTTAGCTATCCTTGATTTGTAGAGATAAAAAATATTTTTCCTGTGCTCTTCAGCTTCACTGTTTCTTTTATTCAAAATGTCAACTGGTTTGACTGAAGCTGTTCTTTAGTGTGCTTCTTTTGCCCTATTTTGATTTAGGCTAGACATCAAGACATCCCTGCAGAGATGTTTTTGATAAGGTGGCTTAGTCTTGGAAATTTTTCTATTGGACCAGTAGGAGACACCTTGGAGACTGCTTGAGCGCCTTTTTAGAAATATGACCATCTTTGCACTGTTTTTCTTGATTTCACCTTTGAGCTTTGCTGAAACGGAAGTATATGACAGACATGATGGTGCATGACTTAGGGAGGACTAATAGGGTTGTTTGCAAGGTTTTACGAAAATGGCACTTGACTGATAGTTAGAAAGCAGATTTTTTATCAAGATACAGGTTTTTCAGATATTCAACCTAAGCACCATCACCTATAAACCTAGACACTTTGCCATTACTTTTAAGGATTTCCTAGACATACTCAGGTCATCAATAGTAACTTGGGCAGTAGGAGGGTACAATGGAAAAACTTGTGTTATCTTGGCTAGGCAAATTTGTGAAATAGGGGGATTTTAGGCATCAGAGATAAGAAGCTTTACACAGATATGATAGTTATGGATAGAGTAAAGCCTATCAGTCTAAGATGGGATTTTGACAGAATTACCAATTTAAACACAGTAGGTAAGAGAGGAGGGAAAAGTGAAAATTTTCTCTGAGGGGATTTCTAGAGCAAAAAATGATTGTTTGAATTTGGTTTCTAGAAAACCTAGAAAAATCATATAGTCATCAAAACAGGTGAAAAATACTGATGACTAACACATCACATCATCTATAAGAGAAACTTCTAAGGGCCAATCAGTGGAAGATCACATTGACATCAACAAAAAGTTCTCTAACTCTTAAAGGATAACCTAAATTTGGCACAAAATTGAATGAAACAACAGGCATATCAACATCACAGCGAGAGAAGTTTTGATGTAGGTGACTGGGTATTTTTATGGCTACAACCATACAACCAAATTTCCCTCAAGTAAGCTAAGAAGGATAATAAATTATCGCCAAAGTACTATGGTCCTTACAAGGTGTTGAAAAATATTGGTACTATAGCATACAAATTGGAGCTTCCTGCATCTTCCCGAGTGCACCTAGTTTTCCATGTTTCATGCATAAAGAAGGTTATAGGTGACAAACTTCTGGTTCAAACAATTTATCTAGAACTTGATGAGGAAGTAAAAATCATATTGGAACCTGAAGCAGTCATGAAATAAGAACATGACAGCTACGAAATAGATCAATTTTAGAGCATCTCATCAAGTGGAAGAACTTACCCACTGAAGATTCCACATGGGAGGATGAGTAGTTTATACAGAGGTATCCAAAACTACTCAAGAGTTGAGGAAAACACTTTTTTGAATGAGAGGGGCACGTTAGGGCCCTATATTACTAGTTTAGTCCCTTATTGTTGTTAGTGTCACCCCATTATTCTTATTGTTGTACCCATGTAGTCCCCATATTGTTATTATGGTGGCCCATAATGGCCCACTCTTTTTATTGTTGTGCCCTTATATTATTATTATTAGGTTAGCTAGGATTATATTGTGACCCCATGGACTCCTATATATAGAAAGGAGGTTTTGTCAATTGGTCATCCAAGAATTGTTCATTTATGTAATGTAAAGGAGGTTTCCCCCTCCAAGTGGCTGATTTTTAAGTCGTTGATCTCCCTTTTATTCTATTTTGTGAGATGGTTTCATAACACTTTTACTCATCCCCCCATATTCATTTCGTCATTTCGGTCTGCAACCATTATATTTTTATTCAAGTATATGTTATCATAATTACATTTCTATGCCTTCTAGAATCAAAACACATATAAATTTAAAATGTGTGCACACGGGCATACCATCCCCAAACAAATAGCAATCATGCACACAAGAACCACAACCCACAAAATGTGTCCTTGATTCACTATCCTATTTAGTGTGTTTTGTCTCACCAACCTAGTTCTTCATATATATGTTATTTACATTCTAGGCGTTGAACAGGGGTGTTACATTCAACTCCCCCTTATTTAGGTACTTTCTTCAATTTATATATATATAAACATAGGCACACACATATACAACAATTTATCCAAAAAGATGAGGGTATTCTATGCTCCCATTTGGAATCTTTAGGACCAAATGGGTCTACTACACCTTTACCAGGGTGATGGATCAATTCTGATGAACCTTAACTTTCTCATCCAAAATACGCATTGTTTGGACCTGAAAGTCTCCCTCGGGCTCCACCTAAATCATATTCCAATCAACCACATGGTTAGCATTAGGAATGTACTTTTTAAGCAATTAAACATGAAAAAAATTATGAATTTTCATGGATGTTGGTAATGCAATCCTATATGCAACTAGGTTGACCCTTTCTAGGATCTCAAATGGTTCACAATATCTCACTTCCAACTTTGCACAACTGCCTAATTTCAAGGAACTTTTCCTTGCCTTCACCCTCAAGAAGACATGGTTGACAATTTTGAATTCCTTGTTTGACATGTTCTTTTTTTTTCTCAATTAGTTTAATTCTATTATAGAGAAAAATTAATATACATCGTGGCCGAAGCCTTAGCTTTGCCAAAAAATTGTGGCATGTTCAGCAAAAAACTGACAATTGACTACCCACTAGGGGAAACCAGTCCAGACATTGTGCGAATGCGCTACCCATGCAGGGGTATCGCCCTTGTATTCCATGATTCTTTACATAGTTTTTAGACTTTCAGACAAAAACTACTTGAAAATATTTCAAAACACTAAAGATTTATCCTATAGAGTTGGGCCTCGAAAAGCAAAAACCAACAACAGTTAAAATGACTAAATTGCATGATGAGGAGGAGGTTCTTCAGTAATGAGGCACCTGTAGGCCTCCATGTCGTCCTCATCATTTGGCTTGTCCTCATGAGAGCCTGCGCTATTCTTGGAGCGCCCAGACCTGCAGGAATCCTTTTCCTCATCAATTGAAGCTTTTGCTTTATGCATTTCCTCCTGCAGTTTCTTCGATGCCACGTCCTGAGCCGTCTCAGTTGCCTTCCCACCCGAATGTGTGCTTGCTTCAGCCAAATGTGGTTCCTCCCTAAACAAAACCAAGATGGATGCTATGATTCGAGGGCGATTCATGGTGCAATTGAAGTAGAAATGAGCAGTTTGAGGCCGATTGGAAGCGAGGGAAGCTAGAGTAGCAAGGGCGGAAGGGGCCATCCTAAAACTGGCAGAGTGGGATCTCCCCCTTCTAATTCTAGTGTTCGGGTACCTATCCGAAAAATATTCAGAGGAGAGACATGAGGATTCAGAATTGGATGAGGAGGGGGCGCGCTGAGGGTGGCTTCTGGTGCTGCCTCTTCTACACCGCATGTGGTGGCGCAGTCTCGGCATGGTGTCTTGCTTTGAGTTGGGAAAACGAGGATGCGGGGAAGCAGAGCGAGAAGTGAACGGATCGATTAGGAGGTCAAAGGTAGTAGTGTTCAGATTGCAGAGGCAGTTCTGAGATAAGTGAATCCCATTTCCTAGCTCAATGCAGCATGATATAAGACACCGTCTTCTCGTTGCAGTGCGAGAGCAGGGTCTCATAGCGTTAGGGGAGAAGAAGCTCTACAATGGGGGAGGAGCAACTGAATTTCCTCTACCGTCTTCCATCTTAATAACCAGGGTGTAATTGCCTCAATGAACACCCAGCTTAATTAACCCATAAATGTGATTTGTGAGCTGTAGCAGAGAAATCCTTACGGAGGCGCAGCTGAGAATGATGGCTGGTTCTCGGCCTTCGTTCGGCTGTAATGTAGCCTTGATGACAGCAACGAGTTGGATTAGTTCATGCGTCGTGGTGGCGTGGGTTGCCAAGTGTCCCAGCCACTTGCCAACCCAAAGTCCCATAAAATTAATCCACAAGCTCAACACCCGCATCTGGGAATTGTTTGACGTTTTCTTATATGTATACATTTTTCCTATTTTGGGTAGCCTTCAAATTATGTTTATTTTTGTTACTTGCTCCTCTATTTCCCTGAGAAAATCTGACCAACAATGGCCATGTCAATGGGACTATCCCAAATCACTGGTGTGTTGTGTTTCTTGCCATACAAGGTTTCAAATGGGCTCATATTCAAATATTCTTGGTACCCATAATTATAAGAAAAATCCACTAAGTGCAAATATTCTTCCCATTTCGATGGTATATCCATTACATACATCATCACCATCTCTTCAATAACCTGATTAACTCTTTCCACTTGGGAATCTGACTTTGGGTGGTATGTTATACTAAAATTTAAATTAGTCCTGATTACCTTAAATAATCCCATCCAATGTAAACTTAGAATCTTTATCGAAAATAATTTCCTTGGGAACACCATGCAACCTCGCAATTTCCCTCATGTAAATCTTAGCAACATTGGCTACCTTGTGTGTTAACTTTGATGGAATGAAGTGAGAAACCTTGGTGAGTTTATCCACCACAACCATGATGGAATCATGTTGCTTCCATGTTCTGTAGCATATTTGCAATAAAATCAATGTAAAAAAAATTCTCATTTCCACTTAGCAATGAGTATTGACTATAAAAACACCGTTGGGTGCCTATGCTTAGTTTTTCCCATTTGTGATTCCAAGACCTGGCTATATAATTAGCCATTTTTTTCTTCATACTTGGACAAAAGTATTTTTTTCATACTGTTGAGATTTTTTTTTGGTACCCTAGGTGCCCAACATAAGGAACTCTATGCATCTTACTCAACACTAAAAAAATTATCCCCTAAGAACTCAACACATAGATCTTACCTTTATACAAAACAATCCATCTTCTTCCATTTCATAATCCTTGTATTTTTGTTGCACTTCACCTTGTCATAGGATCATTTTTATTTCCATTTATTGCTAATATGAATTCCCAAACTCTAAAATTCTGATTTTTAAATAAACTTTACATGTGGTTATGGTGGTAGCATGTATTGTGTTGTTATATCAACCCTCATCACTCAAATGGGATTAAAGACAATTATCTTAATAAGAAATGGTAAGAAAGACTTAAAGGAGTAAGCGCGTTGGTGTGCATGAAAATGCATATAAAAAAGGGGATAGGACATAGAGTTTTAACTTTGCGGTAAAACCTTACTCAACACAAAGGAGCATATATGTGCAAGACATCTGGACAGAGCAGGACCCACCCAAGTGTCGAACAGTCAAAAGAAGAGAATAGTGTTAATAATTTCCGGGGGTATCAAAGAAGGTTGGGGAAAACGGAAGCTGAACCCCCCGGAAGCATGAGGTGATGTGATAGCAGTGGGGCCCCAAGAGACACATTCCGTGGGGTGATGGTTGCGGGCTTAGAGCTGCTCCAAGACCCCGCCGAACTTCTTAGTGGGCCCATTCAGGTAACAGCTGGTGCAAGTAACACAAGGGTAAGGTAAGTCCTAGGACACTCGGTACACGACTAGTACCGGTATCTAACTCGACGCGTGGTATACACCTAACCAAACTTTGATAACCAATAGAAAAATGCCACGCGTCCCAATGTCGACGTCCTTATGATGTCAGCCCTACAAGTGTCATCCTAGACTTGTTTTTCAGGTAATCTAAAGCTGTTTAACCCTGTTCTATTTTCACTGTGGTAAAATAATTTATTTTACGAGATATCATATAGCCAAAGCGCGAGCTGTTTAACCCTTGGTTAAACTGAGAGGGGGGGGGTGAATTAGTTTAACACATTCATAATCTTTTAAATTTTTTATTAAACCTTATATACACCTTCATTTCATGTCCAACTTAATACGTGAGTACTCTTAGAGTGTGAGGAGCAAGTATTAATATAATATAACAACAAACTTAATATGAGAGTAGCGGGCATTAAGCAGATGATATAAATCAGATCAACACATAAACATCATGCACAGAGACACCAGATATAAGTGGAAACCCATAAAGGGAGAAAACCACATCTTATTATTGTTGTGATGCAAAGGCAAGCTCCAACTCCCTCTCACCACTGTTTTCTGCAGGCACCAACCTACAGGAGGCTCTATCCTCAATTCTGCAAGCTACAACTTGCAAGGAAGCACCAACTCCCTTCAATTTTCTGCAGGCACCAACCTACAGGAGGCTCCAACCTCAGTTAGCTACAACTGACAGCTATCAAGCTACAACTTGATAGGGAAGCTCCAACTTCCTCAATTTATCAAACTGAATGTTTGCTGATTTACCTCAGATATCAGCTCTGTTCTGTAGCTTCTCTTTTTGCTCCTCTTTTCTTAATCTTCTCTACCTTACACTTCTATACTCTGCCTTCTCTATATTTTCTCTCTCTAACTTCTTTTTGCATATCAAGATGATATTATTTATAAGGATTTTCTTGTGACTGTTAGCATTCCTCAATGAATTTGGAATGGACAACCATGCTTCTTTGCCTTCTGCCCTCTCATTTCTTTTCCAGCTCACTCAGAAAAATGTAACTGTAGGTGCTTATTTTAATCTAACAGTGGGATTTTGTTTACTTCCGGAGACTTGCCAATGCATCACAAAAAATAAAAAATTCAATTACAATATTTACATTCACATATAATGAAAACTTCAGCTCAACTCATTTAGTCTTTTGGTTCGCTGCGCATTTGTCTTTTCTTTGACTGTGTCTGTCTTTTCTGTGACTATGTTTTATCTCTTTTCAGCTCCGTTTGCTTTTCTGTCCTCTATTGTGGTGTAACTGCTGCATACATGTAACTGGGCTTTTTATATCAGTGCATTTTGTAAATATGTGTGATTCTTGACTGTAATTCTGGGCAAATTCCAACCCTTTACACACAGCAAGTGTCTTGTTGATGTGGGAGTTCCGCAAGCGGAACATACATGCATCGCAATCGTTTTATATTACAAATCACCCTCCACCTTAAGCTGAGGCCCGTGGGTTCACAGACCACACGACATCTTTTAATACAATCGCAACAATGTGTTATATATATATATATATATATACCAGGGCCTTTTTTTTTTTTAATATATATATAACGTAATTTCAACTCTCGGCATACTTATACAACGTATTAACAAACAAACTGCCATGTCCACTTTAACACTAAAGAATCGTGTTTAATACATAACTAATTCCCTTTCGGGCCCACTTTCCATGCTTTCTGATGCAATATGCTACTCCTCCAGCGATTTCCGATTGCGATTGATCGCAATCGCAAGTTGCCTTGCTCCGATGTGATTGATCACTGTTCATTGTTCTTTGCCGATGCGATTGGAACTCAAATACTTATTAATCATAGTTTATAAGCCCATCTGGTCCAGGCTTCAATCGCAATCGTGTCGCCTTGCTCCGATGCGATTGATCATTGTTCATTGTTCTTTGCCGATGCGATTGGAACTCAAATACTTATTCATCATATTTTATAAGCCCATCTGGTCCAGGCTTCAATCGCAATCGCAAGTTTTTTAATATATGTTCCGACGGTCTGTTTCTTTCCGATGCGATTGACCACTGTTCAATAAGATTTGCCGATGCAATTAGAACTGGAACTCAAGCTATATATGAGTTGTGATTTATATACCCATCGGGTCCGGACTTCCAATCGCAATCACAACTCTTATTTTAACCTGTTCCACTGCCCTTATAATCTCCGATGCGATTGGGAAGGGTCCCACCTTATGTTACTACATTTCTTTGGATCTTGCACTGCATATGGCTACACACACACACGCACACACACACACACACACACACACACACACACACACACACACACACACACACACACACACACACATATGTTTTGGTCCTTTGAATATAAAGCGCAATACTTTGCCGCTGGAGTATACGATTCCCGGAATGAAATTTATATTAACTATGCATTACATTGCCGCTTGGGTTATGCTTCCCGGAATTATATTTATGTTATGTGTAACGCCCAGCTGGGTAAATATTCTCGGATTTGTATACATATATCCTCCGGCTGAGGTAGCGATTCTCGAAATTTAGTTATATATATATATATATATATATATATATATTCACCAGGTGGGAACATTGATTCTCGGAATAATAGCTGTTTCTCTGCAATAATAGTTGTGTCTCTGCCACTACTGCTTCTGTTGCTCTGCCTCTGCCTTTACTGCTGTGATAATGGCTCTGCTTCTGCCTCTGCTTCTGATAACGGTTCTGCCTCTATTATATTCGATTCCTCTGCCTCTGCCTGTCTCCTTTACTTCCTTCATTTGCTTCTTTGCTGCCTCCATTGCCATGATAACAACTCTGTCTCTGTATTCGCTGCTTCCTTTGCCTGTCTCTCTCTTTGCTGCCTCCTTTACCATCAATGACAACATTTCCAACAGCCTCCCCCTTTGGCATTGATGGCAATACAATTCCTCTGTTTTCCTGATAGGATCCTTTCTTTTGTTTCTTCCTCTTCTTACTGTTGCTTGCTCTTCCTCCCCCTTTGACATCAATGGCAAGGGGTTCAAATTTTATTTTATTTTATTTATTATTTTTTGTTTGTTTGTTGTAAAGCTTCTATTCTCTGATGTTGTGGTTTTATTCCTTTTCCAATATTTCATGCATTTCCTGAAATTTCCTGATTTTGTATGCTGCTGCTCCAAAATTTTGTTGATTCTTTTATGCTGAAAGTATTATTTCCATAATCCCTTTGATCCTGGGGACTTGTTTTCATGCTTCCCTTGCTGGCTGATCTCCCCCTGAGAATGATATTTTCATTTCTGTACTCCCCCTGAAACTGTGCTTTCTCTTCATATCAGAGAGTAGCATCTACAGATACTACCCCTAATCTGTCTCTCAAATATTCAAATGGCTCTCTAGCAAGTGGTTTGGTAAATATATCTGTTGTCTGTTCTTTTGTTGGTACATACTCCAGTTTTACTATCTTCTGAGCCACTTGTTCTCGGAGAAAATGATACTTGATTGGAATATGTTTAGTTTTTGAGTGAAGCACCGGGTTTTTAGATATAATTATAGCACTTGTATTATCACATTTAATTGAGATAGGTTCATCAATGCTTACCTTCATGTCTTGAAGAGTTTGCTTCATCCACATGACTTGTGTACAACATGCTGCTGCTGCTATATATTCTGCTTCTGCTGTAGACAGAAAGATAGATGTTTCTTTCTTGCTTAACCATGCCACCAGACTTTCTCCTAGATAGAAAGCACCTCCACTTGTGCTTTTCCTGTCATCTACGCAGCTGGCCCAATCTGCATCTGTGTATGCTGACAAAGTGAAGCTTTTTCCTTTAGGATACCAAAGCCCATACTGTGTAGTTCCTTGTAGATATCTGAATATTCTTTTGACTGCAAGAAGGTGATTTTGTTTAGGTGCTGCTTGATATCTAGCCACTAGTCCTACTGCTAGCATGGTGTCTGGTCTTGATGCTGTCAGATACAACAGACTTCCTATCATAGATCTGTAGAGTTTTTGATCTATATCTGCAGACCCATCATCAGCACACAGCTTGCATCCCGTGATCATGGGAGTTGACACAGGTTTGCAGTCCTCCATTTTTAACTTTTTCAACATTTCTTTTAAGTAATTTTCCTGTGAGATGAATGTGCCTGTGTTCTTTTGCTGAATTTGAAGTCCTAAGTAGAAACTGAGCTCTCCAATCATGGACATTTCGAACTCTAATTTCATCTCTTCTGCAAATCATTTTTCTAGTTCATCTATGTTGCTTCCAAACATAATGTCATCAACATATACAACAACAATCAGGAGTTCATTTTCATGGACTTTTATATATAGATTACTGTCTACTCCACCTCTCTTAAAGCCTTGTTTTTGTAAATATTTATCCAGTCTTGAGTACCAAGCACGAGGAGCTTGTTTCAGTCCATATAGGGCCTTCTTCAGTCTGCACACATAGTCTCCTTTGTCTGTCAATGAGAAGCCTTCTGGTTGTTCCATGTAGACTTCTTCTTCTAAGTCTCCATTCAAAAATGCAGATTTTACATCCATTTGATATACTTTGAAGTTTTGGTAGCATGCAAATTCCAGGAACATTATGATAGCTTCCATTATGGCTACAGGGGAAAATGTTTCATCATAATCAAGTCCTTCTATTTGTGAGTATCCTTTGTAGACAAGTCTGGCTTTATTCCTGATTACCTGTCCTTCCTCATTCATTTTATTTTTGAATACCCATTTTGAGCCAATGATATTTTTCTCAATTGGTCTAGGGACTAGTTCCCAGGTATTGTTCTTTTCAATTTGGTCCAATTCTTCATTCATTGCTTTTACCCAAGACTTGTCCTTGCTGGCTTCTTCAAATTTCTTTGGCTCTATTTGTGACAGCATGGCTATGTATACCTCTTCAGTTTGTTCTATTAGTTGCCTTCTTGTTTGGACCCCTACTCTCTTGTCTCCAATGATCTGATCTTCAGGATGGTTCTTCTGAGTATATCTTGAGGGAGCTTTAGAACTCAGCTCTGTATCTTCTATTGTCTTGCTTGTTTCCTCATCATCTTGGTTTTCTTCTTCATGGTTGTCTGATGGACTGCAGCAGTCTGTATTTCGTGTATTGTTTGGAAGTTCTTCATCAAATCTCACATCAATACTTTCTACTATTTTCTGAAGAGCCTTGTTGTAGCACCTGTACCCTTTACTTTTGGAAGCATATCCTAGAAAGATCCCTTCATCTAATCTTGTATCAAATTTTCCAATATTTTCATCATTATTCTTTATGTAACATTTGCTTGCAAAGATTCTGAAATGTTTGATTGAAGCTGGCTTTCCATGCCACAATTCATAGGGAGTCTTGTCACTGCTTGGCCTTAAGTGAGCTTTATTAAGAATATGTACTGTTGTGTGCACTGCTTCTGCTCAGAAGGTTTGAGCAATATTCTTCTCTTGCATCATGGCTCTGGCAATTTGTTGAACAGATCTATTTTTCCTTTCTTCTACTCCATTCTGCTGAGGTGTCCCTGCAATAGTAAATTGTTGTTTTATGTCATGTTCATTGCATAGGTCTGCAAAGTCATAATCAGTGAATTCACCTCCTCTGTCTGATCTGATGCATTTCAGCTTGCATCATGTCTGATTTTCTACTAATGCTTTGAATATTTTGAATTTGTCCAAAGCTTCCGACTTATTATTGAGAAAAGCAACCCATGTCATTCTAGAGAAATCATCTATTATCAACATGAATTAGGATTCTCCACTTGGTGTCTTAGTTCTAGCAGGTCCACACAGATCCATGTGCACAAGCTGGAGAGATCTTCTTGTTGATAACTCATCTTTGGCCTTAAATGATGTACGGGTCTGTTTACCCAATTAACAAGATTTGCATATGGTATTAGAAGGCCTTTTTATTTCTGGCATGTCTCTGACTGCTTTCTTTTTGCTCAGTCTGATTATATGATCGAAGCTGAGATGTCCCAATCTCCTATGCCATAACCGTGACTCTTCAAGTTTGCTAAGATGGCATGCTTCATCTTCCTCTTTCACAATGTAAACATTTCTCTCTGTTCGAACACCTTTGAGCATAGTCTTACCTGTGGTGCTTGATCTGACTTCACAATCTTGTGCTCTAAAAATAACTTCACAGCCTTTGTCACACATTTGACTCACACTTAGTAAATTTTCTTTCGTCCCATCTACAAATAGTACATCTTGGGCCTTTCCTCTGCCATTGTCTATGCTGATTGAGCCTTTTCCCTTGATCTTACCTGATTTATCATTTCCAAAAGTAACATTGCCAGATTTCTTTTCATCAAGAGTTATAAACTTGCTTTTGTCTCCTGTCATGTGTTTAGAGCATCCACTGTCCAAATACCATTGGCTTTTCAGATCTTGAGCAGTTAGAGCCAGGTCACACTTATTCTCCTTCTTTTTCCACTGGAGGCATCCTTTTGTTTGGTATCTTTTGTGAGGTGATGAACTACATCTTCTTAGAGGACATTTGGAAGGTATATGTCCAACTTGATTGCATACACAACATTTGATCATAATTTTTGTAGAATTATGAGTATGAACATAATTTCTTTGATTCATAAATCTCCTTGAGGTGTTAAACATCAATATTTGTCCATAATTTCTACACTCAATGATTTTATGACCAAATTCCTTACAATAAAAGCAGTAACCATAGAAGCTATTTGCATACCTGATGTAAGGTTGTCTCTTCCATTTGTTTGCTTGATGCAGTCTCTTCAATGTTTGCATCTTTTGCTGGTTTGAATTACTCCTCCTTGTATGAAAATATGCAGCAATGTGTCCCAGCTTGTGGCAAGCATAACAGGTGGCATTCTTCATAGTATGGAAGAATCTCCTTTGATGGTTTCCAAATTTTACATACTCAGGGGTCTTAGTATTTATTACATTCTTTGCTACTAGTGGTTTCTTCTGATCTCTATCTTCCTTATTACAGATTTCTTCTTTTGTAGGAATTGCTTGAGCTGCTTCATCATTCTTCTTTTCTTTTAAAAAAATAATCTCTCTGTCAACCTTTTCTTTTCCTTTACTTGATTCTCCTTCATAGCCTATTCCAGTCTTTATCATAGGGGATCTTTGAGCAACCATAATTTCATTCAACTTACTAGAGCTTGTTGTTTGAGAAGATTTTATAACCACTTTCCTTTGAGCATTTTCTAATTTCTTCCTGAGACATACTACTTCTTCTTCCAACTTTTCTTGTTCTTGAGTTTTTTCTTTGATTTGCTTAAGTAACATGTCCTCTATCTTCTTGGCTTCTTCAAGCTCTATCTTTAGCTGCTTAAGGACTTCTGAATTTTGTTCTTCTCACACATACTTGAGGAGAATGTCATTTTGTTTTCTGCATTTCAGCTTGAGTCTATCAATCTCTTCTAGAGCACTTCTTAGCTCCCCCTCAAGGTCGACTTCACCTTCTTCTTCTTCATCTTCTAGCAGGAGACCTTCAAGTTATTCTATGGCCATCAATAAGAATTCAGAGGTTCCTCCTTCATTTGAGGATTCATCTGAATCTTCAAATGTACTGTTGTCTTGTTGAGCATAGAAGGATTTTCTGCTGAACTTCTTTCCTTTATGCCAGTTCTTTGATTTATTTTTCTCTGACTCTTGGGCCTGATTCCTTACTTTCTTGTGAGGACACTTAGCAGCATAGTGTCCCACTCTTCCATAGTTAAAGCATTTGAATGGGAGTTTACCTTTGTATTTACCTAAGCCTCTATCCAATTTCTTGACGAACTTTGCCTCCTCTTCATCCGAGCAAGAGCATATGTCCCCCTCTTCTTCTTTCTTCTTTTCTGTTTTAAAGGCTGCTTCCCTGGTACTTGGCTTCTTCTGTGGGAGCCTCATTTCATATGTTGTTAGATTTCCAAGTAGCTGGTTCATGGTCAAGGTCTCCCAATCAGCTGTTTCTTCTATTGCAGACACCTTTTGATTAAACCTGGATGGAAGAGATCTTAGAATATTTTGCACAATTATACTTTCTGGCATTTTTTCTCCAAGAGCTTTCATATTGTTAATAATTTCTGTAGCTTTTAGGAAGAAACTGGCAATGTCTTCATCATCATTCATTTTTAAGTTCTCAAATTGGGCTCTATAGACTTGAAGTTTGGCAGTCTTTACTTTCTTGTCTCCCTCATGTATGTTCTCAAGATTATCCCATATTTCTTTAGCAGAGTCTTTGTGCATTACTTTAATAAACTCTGCTTCACATAATCCATTCAAGATGGCATTCATGGCTTTTGTGTTAGCCACAAAATCTTGTTTTGTTTCTTTCTCTGTGTCAGTTGCCTTTGGAGCATATCCTAATTCCACTGCAGCCCATACTTCTATTCCTAGAGACATTATGTATGTCCTCATTCTGATTTTCCAGAAAGCATAATTTTCACCAGTGAAGAAAGGGGCTTTATTGGTTGAGCATCCTTCTTTACTAGCCATCTTGGGAACCTAGGATCTCCTTTCAGTTGTTAGACTTGTACAAAGGAACCTGCTCCGATACCAATTTTTGAACTCTTAGTTAAAATGAGAGGGGGGGGGGGGTGAATAAGTTTAACACATTCATAATCTTTTAAAATTTTTATTAAACCTTATTTACACCTTCATTTCATGTCCATCTTAATATGTAAGTAATCTTAGAATGTGAGCAACAAGTATTAATCTAATATAAAAACAGACTTAATGTGAGAGCAGCAGGTATTAAGCAGATGATATAAATCAGATCAACACATAAACATCATGCACAGAGACACCAGATATAAGTGGAAACCCATAAAGGGAGAAAACCACATCTTATTATTGTTGTGATGCAAAGGCAAGCTCCAACTCCCTCTCACCACTATTTTTCTGCAGGCTCCTACCTCAATTCTGCAAGCTAAAACTTGCAAGGAAGCACCAACTCCCTTCAATTTTCTGCAGGCACCAACCTACAGGAGGCTCCACCCTCAGTCAGCTACAACTGACAGCTATAAGGCTGCAACTTGATAGGGAAGCTACAACTTCCTCAATTTATCAAACTGAATGTTTGCTGATTTACCTCAGATATCAGCTCAGTTCTGTAGCTTCTCTTTCTACTCCTCTTTTCTTAATATTCTCTACCTTACACTTCTATACTCTGCCTTCTCTATATTTTCTCTCTCTAACATCCTTTTGCATATCAAGATGATATTATTTATAAGGATTTTCTTGTGACTGTTAGCATTCCTCAATGAATTTGGAATGGACAGCCATGCTTCTTTGCCTTCTGCCTTCTCATTTCTTTTCCAGCTCACTCAGAAAAATGTAACTGTAGGTGCTTATTTTAATCTAACAATGGGATTTTGTTTACTTCCGAAGACTTGCCAATGCATCAAAAACAATAAAAAATTCAATTACAATATTTACATTCACATATAATGAAAACTTCAGCTCAACTCATTTAGTCTTTTGGTTCGCTGCGCATTTGTCTTTTCTTTGACTGTGTCTGTCTTTTCTGTGACTGTGTTTTATCTCTTTTCAGCTCCGTTTGCTTTTCTGTCCTCTGTTGTGGTGTAATTGCTGCATACATGTAACTGAGATTTTTATATCAGTGCATTTTGTAAATATGTGTGACTGCTAACTGTAATTCTGGGAAAATTCCAACCCTTTACACGCAGCAAGTGTCTTGTTGATGTGGGAGTTCCGCAAGTGGAACATACATGCATCGCAATCGTTTTCTATTACAAATCACCCTCCACCTTAAGTCAAGGCCCGTGGGTTCACAGACCACACAGCATCTTTTAATACAATCGCAACAACGTGTTATATATATATACCAGCACCCTTTATATATATATATATATATATATATATATATATATATATATATATAACGTAATTTCAACTCTCGGCCTAGTTATACAACGTTTTAACAAACAAACTGCCATGTCCACTTTGACACTGAAGAATCATGTTTAATACATAACTAATGCCCTTTCGGGCCCACTTGCTACGCTTTTCGATGCAATATGCTACTTCTCCAGCGATTTTCGATTGCGATTGATCGCAATCGCAAGTTTCCTTGCTCTAATGCGATTGATCACTATTCACTGTTCTTTGCCGATGCGATTGGAACTCAAATATTTATTAATCATAGTTTATAAGCTCATCGGGTCCAAGCTTCAATCGCAATCGCAAGCTGCCTTGCTCCGATGCGATTGATCATTGTTCACTGTTCTTTGTCGATGCGATTGGAACTCAAATACTTATTAATCATAGTTTATAAGCCCATTGGGTCTGGGCTTCAATCGCAATCGCAAGTTTTTAATATATGTTCCGACGGTCTGTTTCTTTCCGATGCGATTGACCACTGTTCCATAAGATTTGCCGATGCGATTAGAACTGGAACTCAAGCTATATATGAGTTGTGATTTATATACCCATCGGGTCCGGACTTCCAATCGCAATCGTAACTCTTATATTCTCTGATGCGATCATCACTATTCACCGGAACTCACGGTATGTATGAGTTGTAGTTTAAATACCCATCAGATCCGGACTTCCAATCGCAATCGCAACTCTTATTTTAACCTGTTCCGCTGCCCTTATAATCTCCGATGCGATTGGGAAGGGTCCCACCTTATATTACTACATTTCTTTGGATCTCACGCTACATATGGCTATACACATATATATATATGTTTTGGTCCTTTGAATATAAAGAGCAATACTTTGCCACTGGAGTATACGATTCCCGGAATGAAATTTATATTAACTATGCATTACATTGCCGCTTGGGTTATGCTTCCCGGAATTATATTTATGTTATCTGTAACACCCGACTGGGTAAAGATTCTCGGAATTGTATACATATATCCTCCGGCTGAGGTAGAGATTCTCGGAATTTAGTTATATATATATATATATATATATATATATATATACACCAGGTGGGAACATTGATTCTCGGAATAATAGCTGTTTCTCTGCAATAATAGTTGTGTCTCTGCCACTACTGCTTCTGTTGCTCTGCCTCTGCCTTTACTGCTGTGATAATGGCTCTGCTTCTGCCTCTGCTTCTGATAACGGTTCTGCCTCTATTATATTCGATTCCTCTGCCTCTGCCTGTCTCCTTTACTTCCTTCATTTGCTTCTTTGCTGCCTCCATTGCCATGATAACAACTCTGTCTCTGTATTCGCTGCTTCCTTTGCCTGTCTCTCTCTTTGCTGCCTCCTTTACCATCAATGACAACATTTCCAACATGAGCTCCCGATTACCGGGTCTACAGAGTACGCTTTCAACTTCCCTGTCGTTTTTCTCTGAGAATTTTCCTTACTACGCGAGGTATTCGCCTCTTTCCTATCACTAGTTTGTAACACTGTTTTCATAACGGTCATGGGTAGATCAAGATTAATGAAGTCGGAGCACCGAAACCTCCAAGTCAGTGAGTCCGGAGCTACCCACTCAGCTGGTATTCTCCACACCATACAAACCTAGTTTCAAGACCTCCCAGCCATAGGCCATTTTCGTTTCTACTCCATGGTGTTCTACCTCTTCCTCTTCCAACAAGTTGATAAGTTCGAGGGTTTGGGTCTGGAAAATATGGTGACAAGTTTGGAACATTTCGAAGAGGAGTGGATCAAAATGACTAAGGCAGGCCTCCCATCATGTTGGGAGCCCAGAACAGCTGTGTTTCAACCGTTACAAGTATATGAGCTCAAGATGACAGAAGTGATGAATCAGACAAACGTCCCATTTGAAAATACCACTCGGCTCAAGGCTGAAACTATAATTGCCTCTCTCGATAAAGAATTATCCCTCCTATGTCAGATCAAGCAGTGGTTGCCTGTCCAAACAGACTATGCTGAGTTGATCGAGGTGCATGCTCTGGTTGATGCCTTTGTTACAACGCTTACTCCAGCAGCTGAAATCTGGCAGAAGTGTAACGATCTTACCAATACTCCGATTACCGTATCTTCACCTCTGAAGCAGAAACACAAATTTTCTACGACCTCAGTGCCAGCTCCTCCATCAGCAACAACTGCCCAGCCTCTCCAGAAAAAGCGTTAACTCATGTTTTTGGCCCACGTGGCCTTTATTTTATTTAATTTTTGTAATTTCGGGTCAAAACTACTTTTCACCTTTGGCAATTTACTTTTAGTTCAAAAGTTGTTTCATTTTTAGTTAGAAATGGTGTTAAGACCACTCTATAAGATGATGAGATGTTTTCTACTTCATCATCAATTTTGTTTTTGATTAGGACTTTAAATAGCATACAGGAATGTGGAAAAGATATTTTCTCAAAATATCTTTCCGCATATGGGAACCAGAAAGCTATAAAAACAGAAAGGAAACACTTATACTGGGTTCCAGATTTTGAGAAAAATTGATCAGCTAAAGCAGCTCTGTATGAGTATTTTGTATGAACTTAATATTTTTTGTTGAAGATCACATTGGGATTCAAAGATTTTGTTGCAAAGGGGATTCCACATGAAGTGTTTCATAGTTTGTAATCTTTCCTTATCGTTATTGTTTCAAATGAATGTTCATTTCATCTTCATCCATATTTCTTGTATCTCAAATGTTCTGGAATGCGAGTGCTTCATATTTAGATGTGAATTTATCACAATTGATACTCATATATGTTCATTTTTAGCACTTTAAATATGGCTCAGGCATGATACTCTGCCCATTTTTTGTCTCATTTCCTTTGTTCTTATGATAAAAACTGTTACACCATTTTTTGGTCATCTAACCTATTATCATTAGATGGACCCAAGTACACCATGTAAGACCAATTTTACCCTGAGTAAAATTGCTTTCACTATGAAAAATAACTTAATAAACCACATTTATTAGGTTGTTTATGGTCTAAATAGCAAAACCCGAAAGGAAATATTAAACCAACCTATATTTGTTTGATTTTCCTCATGGAATAATTAGTTAAAAAACAATTTAATTAATATTCCTGGTCATATTTAACCCAAAATAGGAAAATTAATTAGATAAATTATTATTTATCTCATTATTTTCTAGGAATAATTATTTAAACCTTATTTAAATAATATTCCTTGTTAAATTTGACTAAATCACTCATAAATAGTTAAATAAATCATTATTTATTTAATTATTACTCAACCACATCCTTAAAATAATAAATAAATCATTTATTTATTTATTATTTACAAATAAAGGGATTTGACCCAAGTCGAATTCTTTTCCCTCCAACATATATAATAAAATATTCCATAAGGTGGATCTAGATTTGGTTAACATTATTTTAATCACTTTTTAAGATCTAGAATGACTTTTATTTTGTTATAAATAGGAGGGTTTTCCTACCATTCTTCACCCTTTGTTGCCTATTGAATACGCTGTTGGATCTATATGCTTGGTACTTTTCTTCATTATTTGTTGTGTGAGCTCCCTTTGAGTTCTATCTTTGTACGGGTTTTCTACACCAACAAGAGAGAGATTCTAGATGCGAAGTGCCAAAGTGCGAGGACTTTCAAGAAACCATCCCATTGAGGAGAATTGGAAACACCTTTCTTGTTTTCCTCTCAGGTGCCCTTAATATAAAAATTCTTTCAAAAACATTGTTCTTGTCTTGTCTATTGGATGCATGGAGCAAAACCTTATTTTCACTGCTTAATGTATTTTTATGCATAGATCTGGATTTGTGCAGCTTTGTCTTGATCAACTAACTGCAAATTTGAAGATATTGGCAGCCATAATTGATGTTAGGGCTATTTGTTTTGTGTAGCTAAAGTGGTATTTTTCTAACAAAAGATTCATACTAACAATTGGCGACTCCACACGGGTTTTCAATTACGATCATTGTCATTTTTCATATTCCTACATATCCAGCTACTCTGCATATCCGGCTACTTGAGACCCTAGGTTTTCTTTGATTTTTGTTTTTTTCCTATTTTCATGTTGTTTTTCACCTATAAAACCTTAAAACATAAAAATCTCTAACTTCCACGTGTTTCTGGCCCTATTGCGCAGGTGACAGACATCAGCCGCAACTGAGATGACAAATTTTTCGCAAATGCGCATGAGACGGTAGAGATGGGGTCACAATTTGTTTGACCCATAAAATATATTTTCTGGACCTCCGAGTCACACTTTTAATGTTTCAGCCCATTTGCACTGAGTTGCTAGAAAACGGTCGGAACACCGCAGCCTACCATTTTACAATTGTTTTTAACGAATTTTTAAGGTTTTATGAATGTGACCGAGGTTTTCCGGCCCTCTTGTCTCGGCCTAGTTTCGACTTTGTTTCGATCTTTTTTTCTCATTTAAGTGGGAACATAGCCCCCAGGGCTTGATACCCTCCACTTTTGGTGGAAGAGGTTTTATCTTGTTTTCGAGTCATTTTTTCGAGTTTCGACCCCTGTTTCGGATACGATACCTCCTTTTCAGATCCCTTTTAATCAGCTCTTCTCCCTCTCAAATCACCTCCTGAAGATTTGTTTGGATCTACTTTTAGGGCCTCCTCCTTGCCCCTTCTACTTTTTTCTGATTTCCTCCTTTTTTCCAGCCACCTTGCCTCTGCCTCTTGGCTGTGATCTGCACCTCTTTTCAGCAACTTTATCCTTTACATCCCTGTCCCTTTTGACCCTAGATCTCATGGCCTCTTTTTAAGTGTGTTTTGACTATATTTTTGCCCTTTTTTAGATTAGTTTTTAGTGACCCGCCTTCTTGGGTTGAATCGATGCACTAGTAGCTGTTATTTTTCTGTTCTTTCAGCATTATATACTATTCTCTGCAGATTTATTTTCAGTTACGCAGCACACTTTTTCTCTTACTCTCAAAATGAAAAGGGTTTAAAAATTAAAATTAATGCACTCCACACACTCACCCTAAGCAAAGAAGAGCCTGGTTTACACCGCCAGGCAGAGACTTTAAAATCAATTGACACTGCACCTATCTGCCCTTGTTTCGACTTGATTCTGCACCTCCTTGCCCTTGTGGTCGTTCTTCTTCCCCTTGTGCCGTGTTTGTGTTTAAATCATTGCGCCCCCAAGGCGCACTTCCCGGAGACTTCTTGGCCTTCACCTTCAGTTTCCGGTCGATCGACCTGCTCCGTCCTGCCATCGTCGAGCCAGTCCTCCTCCAAGTCTGCACTCTGACTCCTCTTCTGATTCATTGGGTTCTCCTTCTCCTTCTGGTTCTCCCGCTGTCACCTTCACTATGCCTGGTCCAGGGCCTAACGCTAGCGGTGCTCCCAGCCCTAATGCCGAAACTACCACTAGCGGAACCGCCACAGGAACTACCTCGGCCATACCCTTGCTGCCGTACATCACAGGCCTCAGCCTCCCTGATTTCAATCAGTTGATCAATGACCCTATCCGCCACAATGTTGGTTGGCCTGCCATGCCAACCAAGCTCCCCTCCGAAATTCCTAAGTTTGAAGGCCTTGCTGGAGAAGATCCAACCAATCATGTTCGATCTTTTCACATGTGGTGTTCCTCCAATTCCATTACTGATGACTCCATCCGTCTTCGATTGTTCCAACAGCACGCTTACCGTGAAGCTTCTAAATGGTATGTTGACCAAGCCACCCCTTTTATACCACCTTTGCGACCATTTCCCAAGCCTTTTTATCTTATTTCCACGACTCCCTCTCAGGTACGATGCGGTACCGAGCTTTTGACTTCTTTCCGTCAATCCTCTTCAACCCGCCTTTCCACTCATGTCCAGGAATGGCGGAGAAGAAGGAGCTTATGTCGAGCTCCCACCTTTGAAGATCGAGTTTATATGGACTGGTTCCTTCGCACTCTCTTACCTCCGATTGGAAAATATGTCACCTCCCATTTCCCTCAAACCGAAGAAGTCGCCCTCCAAATAGCCTTGAAATATGACCTTATCTACATACATTCTGGTTATGTTTATACCGTCCTTCCTGACCTCCCTAGGCCCAGTGGCGCTAATGCCCCGGGGGCATCTCATTCCACCGACGGTATTGTTGGAGCCCTTTCTCAACCGTATGCTCAACCTCCTATGGGCTATGGTCTCCCTCCGGGAGGGGCCAACACCTCTAGAACTTTTCCCCCTCCAGGTAGCATGTATCCAGGATACAGCATGCCTCATCCTTTTTCCCAACCTCCTGCTTACCTCAATGTTGCCCAACCGAACCATTATCCTTATCCACAGCCTAGTGCTCCAGCTCCTCCAGCATTTTCACTTCCAACACCCTTGCCTTCTCAACCCCCGCAACAGCACCTACAGCCCCCTCCAGGGTAAGTATTTGCACAGAAATGCGTGACTAATCCCCGTTCCTCTAAAAGAAGGAGGAAAGACAATCAAAATAAATCTGCCCCTGGTACTCATGGACCCAATCCTCAAGGTCTTGACCCTAACACTGCTAACCAGCAACAGGGCACTCAACCCAAGCTGGACAGGCCTATTCGCACAAATAAGCCTTGTTCCTGTTGCGGTGTTTATGGTCATTACACTCACGATTGTCCCCTTCTACCACAGATGCGGCAGATGTGGGAGTCTCAAGCCACATTACGAGGACAACATGCCTCCCCTCATGTTCCCCCTAATGTGGCCACTACTCAACCGGCTGTGTTTACCGATCCTTTCCCCCAGCAAGGATTTGTGGCTACCCAACCACCTGACGCACAGGTCGCCACTCAACCTTCCCCTTTTGGTTCCTCCGATTACCAGATCCTCATGATGAACTCTGATCCATCCCCAACCATCGACCTTAACCTTCAAACTCGGTCTCGCCGATACCCCAAGCCTCCCGCTCGATGCATACGAGTCCTCTTCTTTCTGGTTCTACGAGCCTCTTTCGACATCCAATAGTCCCTTATATCCCTCAACCCAAGTTGAGGTCCCGCACGGAATTCCTAAAGGACCGTTATGGCGAAATGTTGCTTCTGGTCGAGTTGCTCATTCGTATAGCGTAGTAGATGATTTGGTGCAATCTCCTGCTGCCATTTCCACGTTAGAACTCCTCCAGTCGTGCCCTTCCCAAAAGAAGGCTCTGCTATCTTCCGTGGGTGCTGTAGATCCTGATGATGACCAAATGATTGTTTTCGACACCCATCAATCAGAACATCCTCCTCTTACTGCTTCCGTCGCCTTCCAAATCCGAGTCAAAATCCAGAATGCCAACGTTTCTCGGTGTATAATTGATGAGGGGGCATCCACCTGTGTGATGTTTGCTTCGGTTTGGAAGCAACTCGGATCTCCTGAGCTGGCCTCTTCCACGATCACCCTTCGAGCATGGGACAGCCACGCCTCCCAACCCATTGGCCTTTTTCGCAATTTTCCTATCACCCTTGCCAGTAAGACCGTTTGCGTTGACGTCAAAGTCATCGACGCCCCTCTGAACTACAACATTCTATTGGGGTGAAGCTACACCTATGCCATGTGTTTGTTGTCCCATGTCAAGCGGTTTCGCAAGATGTATTTTCCTCACAATGGAAAGATGATCACCATCGACCAATTGACTTACCATGAGCAGCCGTCTTGGACACTCCCCGAGAGACGACCATCTATTCTATAGCCAATAAGTAAAACATCGATTCCTTGACCAGTGTCTCCCCCGGCGTATACAAAGATTCCCCCCTGCTTGGAAATTTTCCTGGTCTCCCCCCTCCTCATATCTTTGATCCCAGCTTGTCGAATGTTTGCACGATGCAATCCTCTCGGACTGCCCTTAAGCGACCCGCTTCGGCTAGTCAGCAACCTCGGACTCAACCTCGCCCACCGCAACCCGCTCCTAGCCCTTCATCTCCGCCAGCCGAACCTCCTCCTTCTGGCCCTTCTCTGACAGCTGGTATCCCTGAACCCCTTTATCGCCCTGGATCGGTTCCCCCAAGCCTCAATAATCTCGGAGCCGTCCCTCCTGGTCATTATCCCGTGGGTCAGATACCTTTCCTGACTCCCCCTCCCGGAGTCTATTCGGTCCCCATCATGGCCACCCTCTCTCTCCCTAACCTGACCCTGGGTATACCTATCTGGTACCTTAACCCTCCAGCCGCTACCCCTCCTGGTCACCCCAAACCCTATCTTGCTTTGACACCGGTTCAACCGATCCCCCTTGCTTCCTCTGTTGCTACCATGTCCCCTGCACCTCTCCAGGACCCTACCCCTGCGGTGACAGCTCCAAGACAGAAAGGCAAAGCTCCCAAGGCGGCATCCAAAGACAAGGCCCCCCCGACTGACCCATCTCCTTCCCCACCCGCAAAGCCTTGTGCCTTGTGTGATGTCGTCGATCATGCCACCCATACTTGTCCCGAGTTGCCCCGCATTCAACCCATGGTTAAAGTTGCGTTCCCTTAGTCTACGGTCTCCGACCCTTCTCTTCCGTCCTCGTCTGTAACCAAGAACCCAAAAACTATTCGCACTAGCAAACCCTGTGCTTTTTGTGGTATCCATGGTCATTACTCCCACCATTGTCCTCACCTGACACATTACCGTGCCTCTTTAGAAGTAGTCCGAGAGTACGACGTTGAACAAAATCAATCCGCCTCTCCCATACTCACGCAGTATGCTTCGCGTCAGCTTGAGGATCCCCCCGCTCCCATCGACATTCCCCCTCTGATGTCCAGATGATGGAGTCTACTACGACCATTCTTTACCTCTCATCCTCTGTGAGACCCTCGGAGCACATTCCCCTCAAATTCTCCCCTACTGTTTCGCTTGAACCCCCTTCAGTGACCACCCTGGGCTCCTCATCTTTTAACCATATGTTTCCTTGTTCTTTTGTCATTCCCCGTGGCGATCCGTATGTGAGCCTTTCTCCCCCTACGGATGATTTAGATAACTTTGCCGCGTCACGTGGTGTCTTTTCCACCCTTGACCCCCTTTTTTCCGCCCATACACGAGATCACTCCACCCGTATCTCTGTCGACCTCTGCAGCCCGAGTCCCCGCCATACCTCCTACAGCCCTCCTATACCACCCTCTATGTTGTATATGAGTCATAGCCATCCTACTCATTGCACTCCCTCCCGCAGTTGCCGCTCGATGTCTTCCGTACACTCACGCTACCCCCATTGTCCCTCCTCCCCCCTTTTGTTGTCTTGTAACACCATTTCGCAGGACCTCCCGTCCCCACCCTATATCGGTTACGCCGATGGTGCAAGTCGTTACTCCCGGAATCTAGCCTCGATAGGTTGGGCCATTTTCACCCCCTTGCATACCCTTGTGCTCTCAAACGGGGTCTGCGTGGCTCTTGCCACCAAGCCACCAATAATCGAGCCGAATATGATGCGATGCGTGGTCTCTTAGCCGATGCCCTCTTTCATCGCACATCCTCCATCTGCATGTTCGTTTGTATTCCCTACTTCTTGTCCTTAAACTCAATAGTGTCTATCGTGTGCATAATCCTGTGCTATTTAGACGATATTTACGAGTGAAACTCTTGATACATGAATTTGAAACCATAACTTTCAACCATGTACCTCGAGAACAAAATCACTATGTAGATAGCATTGCAAACCATGTTCTAGATTGGCATTTCTCACACGCATTTTATACAAGACCATAACATTCATAATCATTAACAAAGATGCATATCCATAATATGTGTTGCAAAACATGTGTTTAGAGTCCATCTACTCTGATACATATGACATGCCCATAGCATGTTACAAAAAACTCAAGCGGGGCACCACCTTTCACTTTGCAGGGGCACCACATGCCCCACCCCTAATCACTATCTGGAGGATCCCGGGCCAAGGGCTCTGCCCCTGCAGCATGTAGATCGCGCATAGCCTGACCAGCCATCGCCATGCGCCGCATGACACCTCGCCACTCCGAGGGTAGACCAACACATGGCTCTATGAACTGGTCGTCTAAGTCCTGCCACCCGCGCTCTGATACTCCGGTCAACAACCTTTCGCATCTACGGCGGATGTCCTCCAGCAGGGTGGCTGCATCCTCATTCTGCGCCGCTCTCGACCCACTTGGACCTGTAGCTCTAGACGCTGCCGGTCGTCCCATATATCCGGCCGGTTTTACCGGTGCTATATCTGCATACCAAAATTACATGAATCAGTACCATCAATTACTATTCAAAAACTTTAACATGCCCACACAAGAATAGCAATCTGTCACTTACCATCGGGCCCCCAGACTCGACCAGGCGGTGGTGAGTGGGATCTTCTAATAACTCATCACTAGGGTCATAGGTCCAATGCTATAACGACATCGGTCCCCGATGGGCAAGGAACTCGGGGTCGAAACACTCGTCTGGCCCTCCTCCTCCTCTACACGGTAGCCGCCCCCACCCGGCGCATCACAGGCTCTCTCGGGCCCCCATGCGGGAAGTGTCTGAGGTCGTAGGTCGGGATCTTCTCAAAGCTTGCAATAAAGTCCCATACGGCAATCGTGGTTCACTTGCGGCACGGAGAAGCGACAACCGTCATTTTTAACAACACCAACATCATTTGGGCCCACACATAGTAGGTCCCTCGCTTACCTCTCCACAATCATCATCTACCCCCCAGTAATGTGATGGAGCGCTTGGTTGCCCAGGATACGCAGCACCGCTGCGGCCACTGCACGGGTCTCTAGTCTCTCTAGATCCCTGATCGGTATCTGAGTCCCCTTGACTTGGAGACCCGGTCGACAATGTTGCTCCACAAACTCCATGATATGCCGCCCCCGCGATAATACTGGCTGCATGTTTCCCACCATTCCAAGTGGCGGGAGACCTGTCAGGAAATACACATCCTGGACTGTCAGTTCGATCCTGTGCCCCTGCACTACAAAGACCTCATGCTCTGGATCCCAATAACTGATAATCCGGGCCAATAAGGGCTCTCCAGCTCTCATCAAATGGTTCTCCAAAAACTTTAGAACCCCAAACCTGGCCAACACACGACGGACACCCTCATCTGCCTGGATCTCCGCCCGTAATGTACCCAGGTCTCTCTCTCTCCAATTAACCCGTATATCTTCCATATCTGCACAAAAACATCATCTTTGTCAGCATACAGATCGGGAATACCATAACCAAAAACAAAAACCCAACTCTCAGCCATAAAACAACACCAAAACCCCCTCATCTCCCAGGTCGCAATTTTCTGCCCAGTTCTGGACTAGGTCGCAGGTTTTGCCCTGAAACCTGCGTCCCAGGTCACACTTTTTGGCCCAAAAAGTGTGACCCGGCCGTAGAGAAGAAGGAGGGTCTGTTTCTGGGATTTTGGGCCCTAAACTGAACTTTCAATCCATCAAAATAAAAGAGTAAGGTTAGGCCTCTTACCTGCAACTGACGGATCTCGATTCCAACGGTCGGTTTGTCCGCTATGCTCGCCGCAAGATTTAGGGCCTTCTCTCCTCTCTACATTCACCATAGCAACAATAGCAAATGAGTGAATTTGGAGAAACATGCCTTATTAAAAGAGAACCCTTGTTTCTTCTTTTATAGCTGGCGACCATACCGTAGCTCCGTTTGACGAACCGTCTGCACCGTTGGAAAGCTCTCACCGAGCCCTCAAATGGGTATCTGTTAGTTTTTTGTGATTTGATACTTCACCAGGACACATTTTTTCCAAGGTGAGTCACTTCACCCTTAAAATCGCATTTCTTCACTTACAATACTTGTACTTGGGGCACCATTTTGCCTCCTTACTTGTCTTTGTTCGTGTTGATTTTCATCGTGAGTTACCATCTTGTACTCATGTTTTCATGGTCCCCCATTGGACCTTCTTTGTGTGGCAGCACCATCGAGTCACCTTGTTTAGAGCATCCGAGTGGAGTCATCATCGCATTCATGGAGTCTATCCTGCGTCTCTTTTTACCCCGCTATAGTCCTCCATCCTTCATTGCTTGGTCTCTCCCTTGTGTCGCACATTATGGCCTCCAGTCCCACTGTCCCTTATCCCTGATGATATTGTGTTAGTCGCTGCCATGTCATTCATGCCATTTATGCTCTAGCAAGGGAAGTCGTCCATTCGCTACTCAGTCCCCTCCATTCCACCATCATCATTGGTATTAGTTTGTCCGTCGCTCTACTATTTTCTCTCATGCCTTAGTTGGGGATCTCTCATTTCTTCACCCATGGCGGACCTCCTTCTGTCGACATTAGCTCATTCATTCCAGAAGACAGGTCTAGAGGGCAGTGTACCTTGGTTCCAGCTTCCACTCTTGTTCAGTGCCTCGGATCAGGCAAATGGATTTCTCATTACCCTTTGACTTGATTGTTTCTCAGCTCCAGCTCCTTTCAGCATGATCGAGATCCGTATGCTTGATGGTCCAGTGATGCAGCAAAAACTATTGGTGATGCCCGGGTGTGTGTGAGATGTCTCAGCCCTCATGAGGGGGTGGCCCTGCAGGTAGCCCCCCACATGCCCGGATGACCTCTTCATTGCAGCCTTCGATGCAGCTCCATATATTTGATGATGTCGGCCTGAGCCGCTTGCAGCGCCTCTTTGATTTTCATGTATCAGTCAGATTTTGTGAGCCCTTCCCCGCTTGTAGGGGGCATTTAGGTTGTACTTGTATCTCATGTACTCAGATATTATTGTATCAGTCCTAGCTGTTATCCCAGGCACAACATGTATATGGGATCTCTCATTGTATTTCTATCTGGCTCATGTTTATGCCGACTGTACTTTATGGTTTGGTCCCTTGTTTACTGGACACACTATTCTTTTGTACTTTGTCTCGGCGGGCATAGGTATGCCTCCCCACGCCTTTAGCACGGGTACCATCTCATAAAAAGATACTTGTTGCACCTGCAAGTCTCGTCTCCTCAGGGTCTAGTTCTTCAGCACATTAGTCTACCTTACATTTCTCTCTCTGACTTCCCTTTTGATGTCTGGTGATTGAGTTCTTACAACGTACTTCGGTCATACGATTTGCTCCTAACACTCGCACGTTGGGGCGAAATCTGTTACACCATTTTTGGTCATCTAACCTCTTATCATTAGATGGACCCAAGTACACCACGTAAGACCAATTTTACCCTAAGTAAAATTGCTTTCACTATGTAAAATAACTTAATAAACCACATTTATTAGGTTGTTTATGGTCTAAACAGAAACCCCAAAAGGAAATATTAAACAAACCTATTTTGTTTGATTTTCCTCATGGAATAATTAATTAAACCATAATTTAATTATTATTCCTAGTCATGTTTAACCCAAAACAAAGAAATTAATGAGATAAACCTTTATTTATCTTATTATTTTCTAGGAATAATTATTTAAATCTTATTTAGATAATATTCCTTGTTAAATATGACAAATCACCTAAATAATTAAATAAATCATTATTTATTTGATTATCCTTCAACCACTTCCTTAAAAGATAAATAAATCATTTATTTGTTTATTATTGACAAATAAAAGGATTTGACCCAAGTCAAATACTTTCCCTCCAACAAATATAATAAAATATTCCATAAGGTGGATCTAGATTTGGTTAACATTATTTTAATCATGCACCAAGATCTAGAATGACCCAATATTTTGTTATAAATAGGAGGAGTTTTTCCTACCATTCTTCACCTTTGTTGCCTATTAGATCACTGCGGATCTATACACTTGGTCACTTTCTTCATTATTTGTTGTGTGAGCTCCCTTTGAGTTCTATCTTTGTACAGGTTTTCTACACCATCAAGAGAGATTCTGAGATAAAGTCTTTGAGGACTTCCAAGAACCCATCCCATTGAGGAGAATTGGAAACATCTTCTTGTTTTCCTCCCAGGTGCCCTTAATATAAAAATTCTTTCAAAAATTGTTCTTGTCTTGTCTATTGGATATATGGAGCAAACCCTTCTTTTTACTGCTTAATGTCTTTCTATGTATAGATCTGGTTTTTGCAGCTCTTGTCTTGATCAACTAACTGCAGATCTGAAGATATTGGTAGCCACTTTTGATGTTAGGGCTATTAGTTATGTGTAGATAAAGTGGTCTTTTTTCGTACACTTCGACAAAGGATTCATACTAACATGAAATATAATGGATTCTTATCTTGGAATAAGCCCATTTGTAGTTAATATCTCATTTCACATTCTACCATAGTTTTCACAATCACTGAACTTGATAACTGTGTATTCATTTTATAGTTGGCCCTCTTTACATCATTATGATTTATATCTTTCTGACACATTCACTTATTCAGTCTCATACTCATCCTCTATAGTTTTCTTCATTTTTTTGTTTATTATTAAGGTCTCAGTCCCACTCTTTTAAAAAAACTTTCACCAGTTGTTAATTGCAAGGAAGCCTAATATTGTCAGCTACAAATAGTTTAGTCAAAGTTCCTTGCGTTTTAAGATGTCCTAGGCATTGGTCCTTTTACAACTCAGGGTTGTCTCTAGGAGTTACAACATCTTTTTGGCGTCATTGTCGGGGACCGAAGTTAAAGATTTAAATCCCTGGGATACAACAAAAGCATAGTCACCCTTCAAATAGGTGAGCAGGAAGGGTTGAGAGTTGTAGATCCCTCACCTTGGCGACTCCACTATCATCCAAAGTATTAATCTATTTCGCAGTCCTGGCTCATAATAAGCCCCACCTGAGGTCATATATGTCTCAACTAAGGACTCCTTTAGTGTCTGACCCTAAGAAGATATTACACAAAAGAAATTGAAGAGAAAAGCAGTCTTCTTATACATATATACCAAGATTCTCCTTGGAAGACTCTCCATCTTCCTCACAGTTAGCTCAAGTTCGAGGCCCTGATACCACCGCTAGAATCCTTGAATACTCTCCAGATAATTTTTCCCTTGAGCATACAGAAGTCAAAGATGAGGCTGAATCGATAGACACTTCAAAATTTTTCTCGCACCCCACTCCTGAAATAGAAGAGGTCAAAGAAGTCATAGCGGTTACTACCTCCCATACTCCATTGGTCTAAACAAACCCACAAGCCACTGTTCAGTATATTCCTATTATCATTCATCAAAACCCTCCTCTGTCTCCTCCACCTATTATGGCTATTCTTGGGTTCTTATTGAATAAATATGCCCCCCCTGGCGTTGCCACAGATCTTGCATGACATGCCTCAAGATTATCTGAAGGTCCTACCTCGCTTTAATGGGGAAGATGACACTACCGCCCAAAAACACCTGGAAGTTTTTTGTGCCTTTGCAGAAAACTTCAATGTTGAGCATATAGACGTAGTATTGGGACTTTTTGTTCAGTCCTTAGATGCGGAGGCTCGAAAATGGTTCAAAACCCTTGGGGACGGCTCTATTACCACTTGGGAGGAAATGGAGAATGCCTTCACCAGGAAATGGGGAGAGAAAAAGGATCATGGTTATTGTCTTACTGAATTCAATGCCCTAAATAAAAGACATGATGAAGACGTGTTTGAGTTCATTAAGAGATTTAACAAGCTGTATACTAGTCTACCAGCAGATATGAAACCTCATCAGATCGCTGCTAAGGTGGTGTTTGTAGCAGCATTTGAATCAGAGTTCAGATTCTCCCTTAGGGAGAGAAAGTCTGCCACTCTAGACCAAGCTCAGACTGATGCTTTATAAGTGGAAGCTAACATTTCTTCTATGGGAAAATCTAAAGGGAGGCTGGACCATGATTCTAGACTTAGGGGAAAAGAAGAAACCTCTACATAAAATCAAGGAAGGGAGGCAGCAGATTATGAGATCGAGGAAATGAACAAGATGATCAAGAAACTCTCAATAAATATGGTGAAGCTTGAGCTAGAAGCAAAGAATTCATCCTTTAGACCACCTCAAGCTACTCCTAACAGGGGATATAACCCTCAGTACAGAAAACCTCCTTTGCAAATATTGCAGAGAGACTAGAAGGAGCAACAAGATCACATATAGCCCCCGCTGTATCTCGAAGATAAAATGGATGGCTCTGCTGAAGAAGTTCCTGATGGGAAAGATGATCAATACCTAGCCTACTCAGAAGGTGAGTAGGTGGAACTCTTTTTTCAAGAAGATGAGGAGTGTAATGTTCCTAATTTTTCTTCAATAAATTGGAACATTAATTTTTGTCTAAATTCATTTAGGAGATGAATAATTGGGTAAGGAGGCCCAATGATAATAAAAACATAGATAAAATCCCTCTAGTATGGAAATGGATCAGCCATTGAACTAGATTTCACACCCCCATGTGTGAAAAGAGACATTTTCAAAGAGGTTTGACCAAGTCAACCAGCGCAGGGTATGAGGTGGAAAGCATTACATGGAACAGTGCAGAGATAGAGGAGGGAATATTCCTTTATGGAGGAAAACCTAATGGATGGGGAAAATGGAGAGAGAGTCTTGACATGATATATATGGAGAGGAGGAGAGCCATTGTCATTCATGCATATGTTTATGATTTCATGTCTATTCAAACATTGTGCATTCTTTGTTGTTTAGCAAGAATTGCCGGGGAATTCCGGTTTAGGATTACTTCTCCTTTTTGAGAGGCCTCTTGAGGGATTGGAATAATTTTTCTCACATCTAGTCTTAAGGCCAAGCTTCCTCCATCAGGACAATGTTATTTCTGTAGCAAAATAACACTGTGTTGCTGGGTGTTGCAGTGAGTAGTCACAACACCTCTTCCATTGCTTGTTTTTCAGAGGGAGAGTCTTTCTTGCCTTTGGAGGATCATTTTGGAAGCCTTGGAGCTTATTTGCAGACCTTTGCATTAGGCCAACCCATATCCTTGCCCCTACATGTTGAGAATGCAGCAAGATGATGGAGCTTAGTGAAATGAAGTCGCCTTCACTAAGTGGGCCCGCAGGCAAATTTTGGCGCAAAATCTATTTTTAGACTATGTCTATTTTTAGACATATGGAGCATGGTCTGGGGATTGCAGTATGTTATTCTTGGAGTATTGGTCATGTTGGTAAATATAGATGGGACTCTAGTTTTTGGACCTATAGGTCAAAGTCTATTTTTAGACTGCCTCTCCTTAAAATAGGGAAGTCAAATATTATTTACCCTTAATAATATTTGGACTATAAACTTCAGTTTACTCTCTTGGAGCACTTCAGTTCGAGCCTTGGAAGTGGCTCATGCATCTGACAGAGGAATCACATGATTCCAAAGGGTTTGATGGCACATGCATGGTTGACTTCAGTTAGGACTTCAGTGGCAAAAGTTTGGTGGAGTTAATGAGACAGCTAGTGGAGTTGTGTTTGGTTTAATTTAGTTGAACTGGTTGAGATTAGTTTAACAAGATAATCAATTAGTTATGAGTGGATTGAATTAAATATTATTTAATTCATTAATTAGTAACTCATTATTCAACTCAAGAACACATCAGTTCACTACAGTGCATGATCAGTTCAGTGGAGACCAGTGAAAGAGGTAGATGAAAGGGTGGAGTTAGCTATCAGTGGCAACATCAGTTGTGCATGAGATTTGCACCACACTTGGAGGAATTGCCCATGATGATTGCGCTGTCAAGCCAAGGAGATTCAAACCTTGGATCTCTATTTAGACAGGCCATGATTGCACAATAGAGGCAAAGGCAATTAGTGGTGAGTTTTGAACCAGTAACCTGTTCAAAACCAAGCTAGTTTGTGTGTAACTTTATGAGAAAGTACTGAGTACTTGTGAGGAGTATTGTACTGAGTTTGTTACATGATTTCTCCATTATAATATACAAAATAGCTGCGGGGTTTTCAGCTATAACCTTTCCCCATACATACTGTGTTAATGTGTATGATGATTTGATGTGTTATCGCTTGATTTTATTTCCGCATGTTTGATGATCTGAGTGGAAAAGATTATGTGTTGCATATAAATTCGAATTGTATGTGATCAGGATAGTCTCGGTGGATAATTAATCATTATTCAGCAAATTTCTACATGGTATCAGAGGTATTGAAGCAGAGATTGATCATCACAGTGATTACAAACTTATTTTGGTAGACAGAGTCTGCATGCGGGCCAGGTAGCCTCCGGATTCATCTTTCTTCGAAAAGTGAAAGGTCTGGTAAATGCCCCTTGCAGTCGATCTCTGTTCTAGAAATAATTTGTTCTCACAGATCTAGAGCGGTTGAGCTTTGAGGTGGAATTCGAAATTTTGCAGTAGTTTTGTTTTCTTGGTGCCAGTGTTGAAAATGTCTTTCAACGGTTTGCGACTCGAATATGCTCTTGAAGGCAGTTCGAATTATGTTGCATGGAAGGATCGCATGGAGGCGGTATTAGAAGATAATGGTCTGAAGGAGTTCGTAGATACGGATGTCGAAAATGCCACTGATCCTGCTGAAGTCGATGCATGGCAAAAGAAGATGGCGAAGTGTCGAAGGATCCTGTTGGAGGGCGTCAAGGATCATATTGTATCCAGCCTGCATGGAAAGGCTACTCCATATTTAATGTGGAAAGCTTTGACGGATCTATTCCAGAGTAAGAGTGACCAAAGGAAGCTGGCGCTCAAAGATAAGCTCAGGAACATCAAGATGGAGAAAGGCGACAGTATCGCCAAATACCTCACGAAGTTCACTCAGTGCAGAGATGAGCTGGGAAGTGTGGGGGTGACTGTCGAAGACGAGGACATGGTCAACCTGGCTCTCCTTGGTCTTCTGAAGGCTTGGCACTCATATCAAGATAGTTTCAATGGTCGGCAGAAGCTGCTGGGATGGGAGCGCCTTTGGGCGGATCTCATGCAGGAGGAGATAAGGAGGACTACTCGAGATGGATCTTCATCAAAGGGAGCTGATGAAGAAAATTGTGCTTTGGTTGCCAAAGCAAAGAAGGGGAAGGGTAAGAAACCTTCTCATTCCGGTGCAAAGGGCAAGAAGCAGGATATGGCAAAAGTGAAGTGTTTTCACTACCATGATCTTGGACATTATGCTACCAATTGTCCGAAGAAGAAGAAGAACAAGCAAGCGGGAAGATCTGCAGATGGAGAAGCTTTGGCTTCACAGTTCGAGCTTGACTTTTCACTGATCGCATGCTTGGTTTCAAGTGTGATGGGATCAGTGTGGTTCTTGGACAACGGTGCGTCATTTCATATGATGGGAGATCAAGAGTTGTTCTCAGATCTGGAGGACAAAGATTTGGGTGTGCACATCGAGATGTGCGATGATGGTAGATACAGTGCGACTGGTATCGGTACCATATCCTTTCAGAGGGAGTCTGGTAAACCCTTTGTATTGAAGGATGTCATGCATGTACCTGGATTGAAGAAGAACTTGATCTCTGTGGCGATGTTGGAAGATAAGGGGTATGATGTGGTCTTCAGCGAAGGAAAAGCATTCCTGTGCAGTAAGACTACTAGAGAGACACGGAAGATAGGGGTTCGAACCAAGAACCTTTATCAGTTGTAGGTAGATGGCTGCGCAGCAATGGCATGCTAGGCGGGAGAAGTGGTGAGCCGGGATGATGAGGGCGAACTGTGGCACAGGAGATTGGGCCACCTTCACCATGGAGCTTTGAAGATCTTGCAGCAGATTTCTACTGGGCTTCCTAAGGGCACTCTTGTGCAGTCAGATCAGTGCAAGGGGTGTACCTTGGGGAAGTATGTGAAAGCCACCTTTCACGAGAAGGATAGTCGCGCCATGACGATCCTTGAGAGAGTTCACACAGACGTGTGTGGTCCTGTCTCAGTTTCTTCGACAGCAAAGCACAGGTATTATGTGATTTTTGTTGATGATTTCTCTCGAAAGTGCTAGATCTTCTTCATGCAGAAGAAGAGCGATACATTCGCGAAGTTCTGTGAGTTTAAAGCACTGGTCAAGAAGGAGTTGAGGAAGAAGGTGATTGCTCTAAGGAGTGATAACGGTGGTGAATTCATCTCAGCTGAATTCAAGGAGTTCTGCAGCGCAGAAGGGATTCGGAGAGAGCTCATTGCACCCCATAACCCACAGCAGAACGGGGTGGCTGAGCGGAAGAACAGAACGATCGTGGGTGCTGCACGGGCGATGTTGCATGATCATGGCCTACCCCTTCACTTGTGGGCTGAGGCATGCAATACAGCAGTGTATGTGCAGAACCGTTGTCCTCACAAGGTTCTTGGCATGAGTACACCAGAGGAGGCTTATTCTGGCAAGAGGCCTGATATTTCCCATTTGCGGATTTTTGGTTCTCTTGTCTACATGCATGTGACGAAGGATGTGAGAAGGAAGCTGGATCCAACTGCTGAAGTTGGAATATTTGTGGGGTACACTGATACACCTCACAACTATCGGGTGTATGTGCCAGACAGTCGCAAGACTGTTGTGCGACGGGATATAAAATTTCGGGAGGAGAAAGCCATGCAGTGTTCGCTTGAGAGGGAGCTACACTTGCATGCAGATGAGGAGCTGTTAGTTCCTAAGGAGGAGCTTCCGGATGTGGATCAGCCACAAGAGGAAGTTCGGGAGGTGGAAGAAACCACCCATGCAGCGCCAACCATCAGAGGGAGCATGCGCACTACAGAAGCTGAGCGACTGGCTCGAGATGCAGAGAAGGTTGTAGGACCACCTACAGCACAGCGCAGACAGAGACAGTCACCGGATCGGTACACTGGATACATGGCTCTTGTGATTCAATGTGTTGTGACGGAGCCATCCTCTTTTGAGGAAGCTGTGGAGGAACCCGCATGGGTTGATGCCATGATCGAAGAATATGATTCGATCGTCAGGAACAGTGCATGGGAGATTGTTCCAAGACCGGTTGGGAAATCAGTGGTGGGTTCGCGATGGATCTACAAGGTGAAGCAGGCGGCTGACGGGAGTGTGGAGAAGTACAAGGCGAGATTTGTCGCCCGTGGCTTCTCACGGATCGAGGGGATTGACTATGAGGAGACTTTTGCACCTGTCGCAAGGTACTCTTCCATACGGACAATCCTTGCTCTCTCAGCGCAGATGGGGTGGCACATTCATCAGATGGATGTGAAGACTGTGTTCCTCAATGGAGTTATTGAGGAGGAGGTGTACATAGAGCAGCCTGAAGGTTTCGAGGTCTTCAGCAGTGAGTCGCATGTGTGCCGACTCAAGAGAGCAATGTACGGGCTGAAGCAAGCACCTCGTGCTTCGTACACTCGGATAGACAGCTACTTCACCGGGCTTGGATTCTCCAAGAGTGAGGCGGATCCAAACCTGTACCAAATTGTGGTGGAGGGGAAGCTGTTGATCATCGTACTGTATGTAGATGATCTGATTTTGACTGGCGATGAGCAGTTGATACTTTCATGCAAGGAGGGTCTTGCACGAGAGTTTGAGATGAAGGACTTGGGTATCCTTCATTATTTCCTGGGATTGGATATTTTGCAGCGCAACAGAGAACTATTTGTTTCTCAGGGCAAGTATGCACGGGAGATTCTGGAGAGGTTCAACATGCAAGGCTACAAGCCTGTTGACACTCCTCTTCCTAGTGGTTGGAGGAAGGAGGATGCTACTTCAGCGGAGGTAGTGGATGCCACTGTCTATCGATAGTTGGTGGGGTCGCTTATGTATCTGGTCAATACACGACCCGATATATGCTATGCAGTTAAGCAACTTTCGCAAGCTATGGTTAAGCCTACCAAGCTCTTTTGGAAGGCAGGAAAGCATGTATTGCGCTATATTAGAGACACATCAAGATATGGTTCATGGTACAGACAGGAGGATCAGTTGAGGCGGCATGGCTTCACAGATTGGTATGATCATATCAGAGATTGTGTTCAGCGGAGAATCATGATGCTTTCATATGTTCCCACAGAGGATCAGGATGCCGACATCCTGACGAAGGCGCTCACCAGGAGCAAGTTCGAATTCCGCAGAGGTAGGATAGGGGTTGTATATAATCCATATCTTGCTGAGAGGGAGTTTTGAGAATGCAGCAAGATGATGGAGCTTAGTGAAATGAAGTCGCCTTCACTAAGTGGGCCCGCAGGAAAATTCTGGCGCAAAATATATTTTTAGACTATGTCTATTTTTAGACATATGGAGCATGGTCCGGGGATTGCAATATGTTATTCTTGGAGTATTGGTAATGTTGGTAAAAATATATGGGACTCTATTTTTTGGACCTATAGGTCGAAGTATATTTTTAGACTACCTCTCCTTAAAATAGGGAAGTCAAATATTATTTACCCTTAATAATATTTGGACTATAAACTTCAGTTTACTCTCTTGGAGCACTTCAGTTCGAGCTACAGAAGTGGCTCATGCATCTGACAGAGGAATCACGTGATTCCCAAGGGTTTGATGGCATCATGCATGGTTGACTTTAGTTGGACTTCAGTGGCAGAAGTTTGGAGGAGTTAATGAGACAGATAGTGGAGTTGTGTTCTGTTTATTTTAGTTGAACTGATTGAGATTAGTTTAACTAGCTAATCAATTAGTTGTGAGTGGAGTGAATTAAATAATATTTAATTCATTAATTAGTAACTCATTATTCAACTCAAGAACACATCAGTTCACTACAGTGCATGATCAGTTCAGTGGAGACCAGTGAAAGAGGTAGATGAAAGGGTGGAGTTAGCTATCAGTGGCGACATCAGTTGTGCATGAGATTTGCACCACACTTGGAGGAATTTCCCATGATGATTGTGCTGTCAAGCCAAGGAGATTCGAACCTTTTATCTCTATATAGACAGGCCATGATTGCGCAATAGAGGCAAGGCAATTAGTGGTGAGTTTTGAACCAGTAACCTGTTCAAAACTGAGCTAGTTTGTGTGTAACTTCATGAGAAAGTACTGAGTACTTGTAATGAGTTTGTTACATGATTTCTCCATTATAATATACACAATAGCTGCGGAGTTTTCAGCTATAAGCTTTCCCCATACATACTGTGTTAATGTGTATGATGATTTGATGTGTTATCGCTTGATTTTATTTCCGCATGTTTGATGATCTGAGTGGAAGAGATTATGTGTTGCATATAAATTCGAATTGTATGTGATCAGCATAGTCTCGGTGGATAATTAATCATTATTCAGCAAATTTCTACACTATAGTGCAGTTTCCTCCAGTAACTGTGTTATTTTCATAGTGCATTTGCTGCGGAGTTTTGCAGATTGATTGGAGGGTGAGATCTCAAGTGTAAGGATCAACCTTCCACTTTGGAGATCCATTGGAGAAGTTATACTTCAGTTTTTTCATCATATTCAACCTTCTCTATTTAGTTCCATATTTGAGTTGCAGCAGCTGCCCAGCAACTCTGACATTTTTGCCATTTTGTATATTTCAGCCAATCCCTTGGAGGATTGATGTATTATTGATTCTAAGGGTTAGAGCTTTGCTCCCCTATTGTATTTGAGCCATATCTTGCCATATATTTCAGTTATTATGTAATATGGAGCAGTGCCTTCTATAAACTGCATCCTCATAGCCTGGGTTTATGCAGAAATAGCAGTGTTCTTCGACTCTCATGTACATGTCTTGTTGAGGCTTGCATTTCCTTTCTTGAGAGGTTTTTTCCTCAAGAAATTGTACTCTTTTACTGCTATAACATCATTCTTGGCTATATATACATCTTCTTGTCTTACAAATCATAAAATAACGTTGTCTCTTCATGGTATGCTCATACATCATTACAGCCCCATTCTTTGGGCAATTCATGTAGGAGGAATATTACAAGATCTATAGACAGAGTCTGCAGATGTCCAGGTAGCCTCTGGATCTCATCCTTTTTCAAAGGTGACATATCCATTAAATTCCCCTGCAGTCAATCTCTGGAATAGAATCTTGATATTCCTAAAAAAGGAATATTACAAGGAGGTTGAGCTTCCTTTGCAAGAAGAAGCTAAGAAAATAGGTGTTGTTGAAGATCATGATATTGATGATTACTGCAAAAAATTAGTGGACTTCATGCAAGCACAATTTCACAGAAATTATGATCTCCAGTCCTCTAGGAAGAGGACCCGAACATAAGATCTAGAAGAAGAGTTGCCTCAAAAGGAGTCAATTGTTCAAAAAGTTGAAGGAAAAGGTAAGAAACCTATCAATGAACCTGTACATTCTAATGTTTCCATCCCCTCTTCTTCTAAGCCTATAGCTAATTCTCATGTAAAGGTCAAACATATTCCAACGGAGGAGAAGCCTCTAGTCATGCCAAAAGAACCCAAGGAAAACCCAATAGAGAAGTCCCCTAATTTTTTTTGTCTTCAAAAATAGCTGGAGAAAGTAAAGATCCCAGTCCCCCTAGCTGAGCTTTTGAAACAACCTGCCTACCAAGCTCAAGTGTCTCAATTCATGCTTCCTCAGGGATTAACCTCAATCCCATGGTAGTGTTTGGTCCCCATGTGGAGGATTTGGATTCATCAACCCCTCCTTTCTATGTCTCCCTAGTGATTCATGACTTGTTGTTGCATAACTGCATGTTGGACTAAGGGGCATCCCCTAACCTGTTACCTCTGTCAGTAATGGAACAATTGGGACTACAGATTACTCGTCCATACAAAGACCTATACTCTTTTGATTCTAAGAGAGACAAATTTTTGGGGATGATCAAAGATCTGGTTGTAAATCTGGCTCAAATCCCAGCCAAGAGTGTGGTAATGGATATAGTGGTTGTTGATATCCCGGCCCATTTTGGGATGCTATTATCCAGATCATGGGGGGAAAATATTGGGGGATCCATCAAGCTGGATCTAACATACACAACCATCCCTGTATTTGGAGGCCAAGAGAGAAGGTTATATAGGGAGATAAGATCTGTAAAGATGGTGACCAGGGCTGATAACTCAGTCAATTCACCCGTATATAGCAAAGACGGGGAGTTCTCTTGTTTGATGCTCAAAGAAGACAAGGATTTCTTGTAGGAGCCGGCCTTCTACCAATTGAAGGTAGAACAGTCGAAAGATGTTGAAGAGAGGGGTATCTGGACCCTACATTTTGATGGAGAAAATTCTAGAGAAGGGAATGGAGCTGGGGTCCTTTTGATTTCTCCTACTGGGCAGTTAGTTCCCTTTTCCTTCAATTTAGAATACGAAGCCACAAACAATGTGGATGAATATGAGGCGCTATTGTTGGGGTTGCAGACAACCAAAAACATGAACATCCAAAGTCTGAAAGTATTTCGGGATTCGGAGTTGGTAGTAAGGCAGATCAGGAATCAGTGCCAAGCAAAGCATCCCCGATTAAGGGCTTACAGAAATGAAGTATGGGACCTAGTGGAGAACTTCTTCCCGGCGTTCAATATATAATTTATGCCAAGGGGTAAAAATATAATGGTCAACTCTCTCGCTGTTGTAGCAAGTAATTTTAGGCCACCTCAAAATCCCCTCCTGAGATATGAAATAGAGGTTCGTTATCATCCCTCTATCCCTGATAATGTCAAGCACTAGCAAGTGTTTGAAGATGAGGAGCAGATTCAACGCTTCATGGAGACTATCGGAGAATTCTCCAACCTAGTCATTGATGCTGGTGACGAAGAGACAAATGATCTACCCCAAAATAGATGGCTGGATACTGTGGTTGGACATAATGTATTGCATCTCAAAGGAAATGTGGTCCCCAAAGGTTTGGTGCCTTTCAAGAGGCTATTTGACAAAAATGATGTCCTGATCAATCCTAACAAGATGGTGGAAGAAGGACAGGTGGAAGATTTAAACCTCAGAACAAAAGCAGATCCCAAGATTGTAAAGCTTTCCAAGAAGGTCCCAGAAGAGTACAAACACCAACATCTGAAATTATTCCAAACCTACAAAGATGTATTTTTCTGGTCTTATCAAGACTTAAAAACTTTTGATATTAGCATCATACAGCATAAAATCCCACTGAAAGGAGATGCTAAGCCACACAGGCAGAAGTTAAGACAGATCAATCCTCTACTTCTACCTTCAATAGAAAAATAAATCAAGAAGCTGCTCAAAGCCAAGATTATTGTGCCTCTGAGATATTCTAAGTGGGTGGCCAATTTGGTCCCGGTTTGAAAGAAGAATGGAGAGATAAGACTGTGTGTTTATTTTCGGAACTTAAACAGAGCATCCCTTAAAGACAATTATCCGCTGCCAAAAATGGATCACATATTGCAGAAGGTGGTGGGATCCTCACACATGTCCATGATGGATGGTTTCTCAGGGTACAATGAAGTGGAAGTTCTTCCAGAAGACCAAAATAAAACAACATTTACCACTCCTTGGGGTACATTCATGTATGCCTGGATGCCATTTGGGTTGATAAACACAGGCACCACATTTTAGAGAGCCATGGACATCGCTTTTGTAGGTGAGTAGGAAAAATTTGTGGTGATGTACCTGGACGATATCACAGTTTTCTCCAAGGATGATACCAAGCACATCGATCACTTGCGCAGAACCTTTGACAAATGCCGCAGGTATGGGCTATCTCTGAACCCACAAAAATCTTTGTTTGCTTTAGAATAAGGGAAATTTTTGGGTCATATTGTAACTAAATTTGGGGTCAAAATTCGATCCAAAAAGGGTAGAATTAATAAACAACATATCCTTAACCCGAAACAAGAAGGAAGTTCAAGTGTTTCTTGGATGCATAAATTTTTTGAGGAGGTTCATACCGAACTACGCAAAGATAGTTTGGTATATAACAGAAATGTTGAAGAAAGATAATGATGTGAAGTGGACTGCCGAGTCGAGGGAAGTGTTTAATAGAATCAAAAGTTATTTCGTAGAAGCCCCTATACTGGAAAGTCCTGACTACAGTAAGCCCTTCATGATTTTCTCGTTTGCATCTCCTCACACTGTAGCAGCAGTACTATTACAGAAGAATGCAGAAGGGTACGAGCAACCCATTGCCTTTTTTAGTCAGGTGCTTCGAGACGCTGAGCTAAAATATAATATTTTGGAGAAACAGGCCTATGCCCTAGTCAAGTCCCTGAAGGCTTTTTGAATGTACGTATTGCAGTCAGCTATAACTGCTTTCGTACCCACTGCTGTAGTGAAAGATATTTTTATCCAAGGTGACAGTGAGTGTAAGAGGGGAAAGTGGATAACAAATATCCAAGAATATGAGTTGGATATTCACCCCACAAATCTTATAAAGGGACAAGGATTAGCAAAGATCCTGTCTGAATCTAACTGTCAAGCCTTGGGAATAAACTTAGCCATGGGAGTTGAAGAGGTACTTGAAGGTACAGGTGAGCAGCCCGGCGTAGAAACTGCCATTCAGAAGACTCACATGAAATACCTACTCAGTGCATGGTACAAGGATATTGTAGAGTATCTTCTAACTCTCAAGTGTCCCCTGAGCTGTGATAAGATGAAATACTGAACTCTGAGATTAAAATCCCAAAATTTTATTATAGCGAATGGCCGGTTGCACTGGAGAGTGGAGGAAGTTATGGTTGAATTCCACGAAAGCATTTGTGGAGGACACTATAGTTGGAGGGCCACAGTCCACAAAATTTTGACGGCAGGTTTCTTCTAGCCTAAAATTTTTGGAGACATTCATGCTCCGGTCAGGGCTTGTGAAAAATTTCAAAGATTCGCTGAGAAGAAAAATTTTGCACCCTTGCCCATGATCCCAGTACATATAGAAGAACCTTTTCAACAGTGGGGAATTGACTTCATAGGAGAGATTCATCCTGCGTCCAGTGGGTAGCACAAGTGGATCTTGATAGCCATAGACTACTTTATTAAATGGGTAGAAGCAGTGCCAACGAGGAATGCCATAGATGCAGTAGCGATCAAGTTCATGGAGGATAACATCATATCCAGGTTTGGCTGCCCTACTAAAATTGTAACTGACAATGCATAGGGTTTTAATTCTACCAAGTTCATTAACTTCTGCCAGCAATACAATATTGTGTTGGGACACTCCACTGCATACTATCCATAGGGAAATGGGCTGGCAGAATCCTCTAACAAGACATTGGTAAGAGCATTGAAAAAATCCATAAACGAAAACCAGAAAAATTGGGATTCTCAGCTCAAGTTTGAACTATGGGCAAACAAAATTACCAGCAAGAGATCAATAGGAAAGTCTCCGTATGAATTGGTCTATGGATGAGCAGCAGTGTTTCCAATACAACTAGCTCTACCTGTAGCTCATTTCCTGCAAGACATTCAAGAGAAGCCAAATGATCTTATCAGAAGAATGAATCAGTTGGTTGAGTTGGAAGAAACCCGAAGTCAGGTAAACCAAAGGTTGACAGAGTATCAAGAAAAAATGAAAGACTTGTTCGACCAAAATACTAAAGATAAAGAAATGCAGGTTGGAGATTTGGTACTAATGTGGGATGTCAGGAGAGCCGAGAAAGGAAAGCATGGGAAGTTTGATCCATTGTGGTTTGGACCATTAAAAATTGCAGAAGCTGGAGGAAATAACACTTTCAGGCTGGAAAATTTGGAAGGTGATTTGCTTGAAGCCTCTGTAAATGGGAAATTTCTAAAACCTTATTTCCAGTACTGATTTAGGTTGTGAGGCCTGCTGTATATATATATTGTACAATATCTGTTTCTTTTACTCGTATGTTTGTTGTTTTTTATTAAGACCTAAGGAAGGTAGAGGTGTCACGAAGGTTGTGCCTACAGAAATAAGTTAACAGCTGGTCTGCAGAGTTCTCGACACGTTCAAGGACGAACGTGCCATCCCCAAATGGAGCCAATGTTGTTATATCAACCCTCATCACTCAAATGGGATTAAAGACTATTATCTTAATGAGAAATGGTAAGAAAGACTCAAAGGAGTAAGCGGGTTGGTGTGCGTGAAAATGCATATAAAAAAGGGGACATGACATAGAGTTTTAACTTTACGATAAAACCTTACTCAACACAAAGGAGCATATATGTGCAAGATATCTGGAGAGAGCGGGACTTGCCCAAGTGCTGAACCATCAAAAGAGGAGAACATCGCTAAGCATTTCCAGGAGTATCAAAGAAGGATGGGGAAAGCAGAAGCTCAACCCCCTGGAAGCATGAGGTGACATGACAGCGGTGGGGCCCCAAGAGACACATTCTGTGGGGTGATGGTCGCGGGCTTAGAGCCACTCCAAGACCCCGCCAGACTACTTAGTGTGCCCATTCAGGTAACAGCTAGCGCAAGTAACACAAGGGTAAGGTAAGTCCTAGGACACCTGATACACGACCAGTACCGGTATTTAACTCGGCGCGTGGTATACACCTAACCAAAATTTGATAACCAATAGAAAAATGCCACGTGTCCCAATGTCGACATCCTTATGATGTCAGCCCTACAAGTGTCGTCCTAGCCTCATTTTTCGGGCAATCTAAAGCCATTTAACCTTGTTCTATGTTCACTGTGGTAAAATACTTTATTTTACGAGATATTTTCTAGCCAAAGCGTGAGCTCCCAGTACCAGTTCTACGAAGTCGCTTTCAACTTCCCTGCGTCGTTTTTTCCTGAGCATTTTCCTTACTGCACAGGTATTATGTCCCTCTTTCACTGTCTAGTTTCATTCCGCTTTTCATTTTTCATAATGGTAATGGGTAGAAAAAAGATTAAGAATTCGGAACCCGAAACCCCCCAAGTTCATGAGTCCAGGGCTGCCCCTGGACCTGAGCCATTCTCTGCCATCCAAACCCAGTTTCAAGACCTCCCGGCCACAGGCCATTTTCGTTTCTGCTCCATGGTGTTCTACCTTTTCCTCTTCCAACAGGCTAATAAGTTTGAGGGTTTGGGTCTGGAAAATATGGTGACATGTTTGGAACATTTCAAAGAGGAGTGGATCAAACTGACTAAGGTAGGCCTCCCATCATTTTGGGAGCCCGGAATAGCTGTGTTTCAGCCGTTACAAGTATATGATCTCAAGATGACAGAAGTGATGAATCAAAAACACGTCCCATTTGAAAATACCACTCGGCTCAAGGCTGAAACTATAATTTCCTCTCTTGGTAAAGAATTCTCCCTCTTATGTCAGATCAAGCAGCGGTTGCCTGTCCAAATAGACTATGCTAAGTTGACCAAGGTGCATGCTCTAGTTGATGCCTTTGTTACAACGCCTACTCCAGCAGCTGACATCTGGCAGAAGTGTAATGATCTTACCAATACTCCGATTACCGCATCTTCACCTCTGCCAATACTGCTTCTAAAGCAGAAAGATAGCTCTTCCACAACCTCAGTGCCACCTCCTCCATCAGCAACAGCTGCCCAACCTCTCCAGAAAAAGCGTTAACTCATGTTTTTGGCCCAAGTGGCCTTTACTTTATTTACTTTTTGTAATTTCGGGTGAAAATTGTGTTTCACCTTTGGAAATTTACTTTCAATTCAAAATTTGTTTCATTTTTAGTTAGAAATGGTGTTAAGACCACTCTATAAGCTGATGAGATGTGTTCTACTTCATCATCAAATTTTTTTTTTATTAGGACTTTAAACAACATACAGGCATGCAGAAAAGATATTTTCTCAAAATATCTTTCTGCATACGGGAACCAGAAAGCTATAAAAACATAAAGGAAACACTAATACAGGGTTCCATATTTTGAGAAAAACTTATCAGCTAAAGCAACTCTGTATGAGTATTTTGTATGAACTTAATAGTTTTTGTTGAAGATCACATTAGGATTCTGATATAAAGATTTTGTTGCAAAGGGGATTCCACATTAAGTGTTTCACAGTTTGTAATATTTCCATATCGTTATTGTTTTAAATGAATGTTCATTTCATCTTCATCCATATTTCTTGTATCTCAAATGTTTTGGAATGCTAGTGCTTCATTTTTAGATGTGAATTTATCATAGTTGATACTCATATCTGTTCATTTTTAGTGCTTAAAATATGGCTCAGGCATGATACTCTACCCATTTTCTGTCTCATTTCCATTTTTCTTCTAATACGAACTATAATAGATTCTTATCTTGGAATAAGCCCATTTGCAGTTAATATCTCATTTCACATTCTGCCATAGTTTTCACTATCACTGAACTTGATAACAATGTATTCATTTTATAGCTGGCGCTCTTTATAGCATTATGATTTATAGTTGTCTAACGCATTCACTTATTCAGTATCATACTCATCCTCTGCAGTTTTCTTAGTTGTTGTGTTTATTATTAAGGTCTCAATCCCACTCTTTTAAAAAAAATTCACCAACTGTTAATTGCAGGGAAGCCAAATATTGTCAGCTACAAATATTTTGGTCAAAGTTCCTTGCCTTTTAAGATGTCCTAGTCACTGGTCCTTTTACAACTTAGGGTTGTCTCTAGGAGTTACAACATATTGCATGAACCCTCTTGTTGATTGCATCAACCACTTTATTTTCCTTACCCTTTATGTGATTTATTTCAAAGTCATAATCAACCAAAAATTACAGCCATCTGACTTGTCTAGAATTTAAATGTGGTTTCCCAAACAAACTTTTTAACCCATTACAGTCAGTTCTTAACTCAAATATATTTCCCATGAGGTAATGTCTCCACATCTTGAAGGAATATATAATATTTTCTAGATCCAAATCAAGAGTGGAATAATTCTTTTCATGCTCCTTAAGCTTCCTAGATTCATAACATATCACATGATTTATTTGCATGAGAACTCTTCCAAGTCCTTCTTTACATGCATCTGTGCACATAATAAAGACTTCATCTAGGTCAATTATCTTAAATATAGGTGTTATACGAAATTCTAATCTATGCATAAACTAGATTCCCTGAGTGTGGTGTTCCTTCACTCAGAAAAATAGAAGAAAAACAACTATTATTTTCTCTAAGACAAATAGATAGGCAGAAAGGAAAGAAACCTACTTGTGATCCCTTCGCTCTCTTTCTCCTTCTTTCGTTGTTGTCGTTGTTTTCAATCCAACTAAATTTGCTAGATCGATACCTGCAATCAAAGACAGAGAACAACAAAAAAAATACAAATATACAAGTATCTACTTATCTTAACCAAATCAAACTGATTAGATTTGAGAATAAATACACAATTGAGAATGCAATTCACAATATATAAGCATACATATGAGAAAATGAACAGATATCTTTATTAATAAAGTAGGAGGAGAATATTACAACAAATAGATCGATTCATCATCAACCTGCACCAACTTCATTCCATCCTCATCACACCAAGCATCATCTCAGCAGCATAACAATACTTCCATCTCTCATCAATTGAGAATCCAACAGCATAACATTACACAAATTTCTCCCTCCCTAGCACTTAGATGAGTGCTCAATTTATAGGGAAATTGAAGGTAGTTTCTCAATAAATGGAATTGAATGGCTTTCTAATAATAGGTATTACATGTTTCCAAGTTCAGTGGTGATGGATGAACACTTGTATTCGAAGTATGACACCTATGAGATCTTCTAGAAGGTACTGGACATGTGGAGATTCCTAGAACAATGATGATTTTACTCTCAGACGACCAACGCACCCTTAAGTGTCGAGAAGTGAATTTTAGTGCACACTTGCATGGAGATAAGTGATTTTCAATGCACTTAGGCCCATTCAAAGGAGCATTGAGGAGTCAATGGGTCATATAATCTATACTTCAAACATTGGAAATCTCACAATCAAATCCATCAATGGAATGACTTCTCTTAGTGCATATAGCAACTGAATTAGGGGATGATAGACCCCGTTAGTATTGAATTAGGGGATGATAGAAAATTTTCATACTGTTCTTGGGGGTTGATGCCAAAATTGACCTGTAACAGCTACCCCCTAAAGCATGAAGTCAAAATAATGATAATATTTGGATGAGATGCTTTATGATGTGATGAGTAGGATATAAAGTGGACGGTGACCTGCATCAATTTGCAATACATTACATCATGATATCTTACATCTTGGACAGGAATTTCTGAGAGAGGCATACCCATTCTCAACACATAAACTATCATAACATGTACATAATTTAGAAAGTCATCTACAAATATAGACATGCCTACAAATATAGGCCAATGTTCGGATGACGATCTGTATGTAAATCCATTGTACAAATGATGTGCTACAATTCCTAAAATCGCAGCCTGGATGGATGAAACTAGATTCGAGGTCTTCTTATATCATTCACTCGATCATTCAAGTACAAGTATAACCATGTGAATATATGATCTGAAGTTGAACATGGGAAGACATCGTCTGATTAACAGCTATTTATGTAATCTGTTAATAGACGCAAGAGAAACCATCATTGATGTTAATGGTTCTCAAGGTACTACAGTACAATTTTCAAGGCATGAATAGATGATTTGATGTTGAACGCAAAAAAAAATCTCTCAGTTGAAGGTCTGATGATGATGTCAATCTGTTGCTGGAAGCGAGAAACCTATCAATGATGTAGCAAGCTCCAAGACACTGGAAAGATGTTTCTAAGTTAACTTCCTGAATAATGATTTGATGTCGATAGGAAGCAACTTTATCGTAAAATGGGAGTAATGATTTTAGAGACAAATGTGACTTGATGTAGCAACGTTCAGGGATGGCAGTTATGAAAATGAAGGTTTATGAGTATTGCAGAAGATGAGGAATTACTGGATCACTTCTCTTGAACATATCGGTGACACTAAAATGAGTTGGAAGCATTGACCCAAAACCGAAGTGATGGTATGATGGACCATACGTATGATAGATCGTCAAGAATATTACCCAACCAAAAGCCATGGCGATGAAGTGATAGTGTCATGTTCAAGAGCGGCCTGCTACCATAAAGTGTTCTTTTATTTTTCCCAAATTTTCCCCAGTCATTGTTGACCAATACCTCTTTATTTTTTAACAAGCTTGAGGAGGGTAACATATGCTTGATCTATAATTTGACCCTTCAGGTGAATCCATCGCTATTTAATAATTTAACGAGTCTAGCGATAATGAAACTCGATCTTGCCATGATAGACAATTTCGTTGCTATTTTATGTTTTAATGAGCCTAACAATAATGAAAACCCAGCCCTTTTTGATGTTTAGAGACTTTGAAAAAGGGACCAAAATAAAACTCCATGAGTCATTTTTTGTAAATTTGTCGCTCAAGTCCGAAAAAGTGTAAAATGATACCTAAGAAAACCTCTTAGCCATGTTTGACTAAGGTGTTCCACTTTCATAAATAATCAATCTCAATCTAGAAAAGGGTTAAACTTATACTGAGTATATTTTGTTTCATTTACTTTTATGAGTTTGAAAAGAGAAGTGCTCGGAAATATTTTCACATTATTGGAGTTTGAAAAGAGCTAAAAGAAGACTCCAGGGGGTTCTTTTTTCGCATTTAACAAAGCTCAAAAAGAGATAAAAGTGTGCTTTAATTTATTTTTTCATGTTTAAAAAAGCTCGAAAAAAGAGGATAAAAGTATGCTTTGGCCGACTTTCAATTTTATTCATGAGAAGGAAAAGACGGAAAGAACTCGGCATTTTCATGTGTTTTACGAGCATGAAAAATAGCAAAAGAACCTCAGGATTTTCATGAGTTTAATGAGTCTTGAAAATAATAACCAAAATGGACTTGAGATAAGTTTCATTTTTATACAAGCTTGAAATAGAGAAAATTGTGCTTGAAATAGGTTTGAATGCCCCCTGCAAGAGCACATGCCCCCCAAGCTTCATTTAATTCACCTAATTAGACTTTTGTTTACTAATAGTTGGATGGAATGAAGGTTCATTTATGAGATTAGATGAAAGACTCGAATTGTTTAGGAGAGGATTTGTTTCATTTTCTAATGAGCTTGACACAGGAAAATAACTATGCTCATGGAACCTCGTTTCATTTAACGAGATTGACACAAGAAAAGGAACTATGCTCATGGAACCTTACCTCATTCAATGAGCTTTACACAAGAAAAGGAACTATGCTCAAGAATATATTTCATTTATCGAGGTTGACACTATAAAAGAACTATCCTCAACACTTGTTTCATTTTTTAAAGAGGTTGACACAGTAAAAGAACTTTCATTATGAACTTGTTTCATTTATTTAGGTTGACATAGTAAAAGAACTATCCTCAAGAATATGTTTCATTTATCTAGGTTGACACAGTAAAAGAACTATCCTCAAGAATTTGTTTCATTTAACGAGGTTGACACAGTAAAAGAACCATCCTCAACACCTGATTCATTTTTTAACGAGGTTGACACAATAAAATAACTATCCTCATTGGGCCTGTTTCATTTAACGAGGTTGACACAGTAAAATAACTATCCTCAAGAATTTGTTTCATTTATCGAGGTTGACATAGTAAAAGAACTTTCCTCATGAATATATTTCATTTATCAAGGTTGACATAGTAAAATAACTATCCTCAAGAATCTATTTCATTTATCAAGGTTGACACACTAAAAGAACTATACTCAAGAATCTGTTTCACTTATCTAGGTTGACACAGAAAAATAACTATCCTCAACCCTTGTTTCATTATTTAACGAGGTTAACACAGGAAAAGAACTTTCCTCATGAATTCATTTAATTTATCGAGGTTGACAAAATAAAAGAACTATCCTCAGCACCTGTTTCATTTTTTAATGAGGTTGATACATTAAAAGAACTATCCTCATAGTTCACCCAGCCTATCTATTTCAGAATCATTAGGAATCTTCCTTAAGTTAGATGAAGTGTAAGATATCATATTGCATGTCTTTATATTTTTTATTTCTGCTAATGTTGCAGGAAATGGTAATGTAAAGGTGTCCATTAGGGAACTATCCTTAAAGAGTCCTACACCAATGTTATAATACTCGGGTGTCGTCGCAAACATTGAAGATCCTCTAACAAATATACGGGTACTTGGATTGAAATGGGATCAACAAAATCAGTGTAATTCAATCAATGAATAGACTTGTAAAGATAAAGCCCCGACCCAAAATGAGTTGGAGTTGAAGGGTGTGTTTCTTGTTGAGGTTCTTCCTCAATCGAAATCGAACCAGGTGGAAGAATTTCACCCTTAGGCCCGAGATATATTTCAGGTGGTTGACTATGTGATAAAAGGGAAGACTCAATGGCTACGATCGACTGAGGAGCCACTGATACAAGAAAAAATTCCAGTTTTTCAACTTCGGGATCTAGATCTTATGGTAAAAGAACGATGGGATCTGGATCAACTTCCAGTTGAACAATGCTAGGTTCTGGATTTATGGTCTCACTAATTAGATGTATAGTGTCCGCAGGTAGATGTGAGGACTTCATTTTGACGATAGTAGATAAACCAGGATGTGTAGAAACAACTCGAGATAACTCTGGTAGATGTGATGAATATGACGCACCAGAGGTACTGATGGTACTGATTTTGGTAGAACAGGGTCGCCTTCGCCGACCAGAAATGGCTTCCGGTCGTAAAGGTGGTTTAAGTGTTATTCTACGTGAACAATAGAGAAAGGGATGTTCTTCTCCCATGATGAATGATTTATTTTATTACAAAAATAAATAAATAAATGAAAGGGTGATACTAGGCAAAAGGTTTACCAAGCAATTGTGAACTGCAAAATACCTCCAGGTGAACCAAGAATTATGGGTAGGAAATCTCCCTGAATGTTGTGTTCGGTGTATCACATGTTACAAGGTGGCCGACTCGGTTACCTATTGATGGTGTTATCACTTAGAAAAAGTGAAACATTATTTGGCATGGTCATAGAGTTCACTTGTCAAAGGTATGGTCATAGAGTTCATTTGTCACAAGTTTTTTTAGGAAAATTTAAATTTTTTCATCTTTTACCTATCCTAAGGTTCAAACCCACCTCCATCCAAGTCATATAATGTCCCATCAATCATCATTTTCTAACATATTTCATTTCCCAAGATTGTGAATTAAAAAAGGACACTTTAGCCATTTTTTCCTCTTTTCGTAGCGTTTTACATTGTAAAATGGCAATTTTCACTACGAAACTACCTAATAGTTTCATAGCAAAACTGTCGGAAAATGAACTAGCCACGCTATGAAAAACGGTTTTTCTATCTATCTTGTCAAATCCAGTGCAAGGTGTTAGTCCATGATTAGAAGAGTTAGGGTGGATGTCATTCGAGTCAGTTAGGGTTAAATCAAGGTATAAAATTCATGTTTGAGGTCATCATTACTATTTTTAGCATGCATGAGTCATGATTAAGGAATGAGTTGTCATCGAAACTTTAAAAAATTACCCAATTGAGCCTTTTTTCATTATCCACTTCATATTTTCATGCTATTGAGTTCTAGAGAGTTTTTTCACCAAACCAAGCTAGTTTCTAGCATTTTCAAAAGTTACAAGTGTTACTAATCAAGTGAGGCTGAGAAGGTATAAAATCACCATGGCTGCAAGGAAGAAGACCAACAAAGGTGGTCACTACCTCAAATATGAGCCCATGGACATAAATTTTTTAAATGAAGACCCAACTACATTGGAAGTATTTAGAAGAACATGATGTTTTAAATTCTGCCAAAGGCTACAAGGGTGTCATTTGCAGGTTTCAAAAGAGTTTGCCAAAAGTTTTATTGTATCAGCTTCAAAGGTGGGAATTTTAAATATCACAGTAACACCAGAAACCATTGCAGTAGCAATAGGAATACCTAGAGGAGGAGAGAAATGGTTTAAAGGAATCAAATTCACCATGCAGGACTGCAAATAATTTATCAAGATAGAGCATAGTGAAAGTGATCTCACAAATGCTATCCCAAGGAGCTACATGAGGGAAAACTACTCAAAGCTACTATTGATCATTCAGAAGTACTTCACCTGTGAAGGAAGGTTTCACATGGTCTATTCCTATCACCTTAGGCTTCTACTGCATTTTGTGGGTAAGAGGTCTCTTGACTTGTCTTTTTACTTATACAGAAGCCTAGCAAAAATGTCAAATGAGGTTCAAGTTAAAACAGAAGGAAATGAAACCTCTCTCTTTCATCATGGTTTGATCAAGTTATTGGTGTTAGAGGAGTTAAAGATATTAGGCAAATATTGGTCATATTTTTAGTTCATAAGTAGTTTTGAAGTAGATGTTATCACTCCTAAAAGAGTTCCCAAACCTAGAGATATTCCATCACCTTCAGTGGCAGAGCAATTAGAACCAGTGAGCATGGAGACAAAGCCTTTGCAAAAGACTGACACACCCAAAGCTACACCTGAAAAATATAAGCCAATAGTTAGCAAACATGGTAGCAAGAGGGTTACAAGGAGCCAAACAGTGGTTAAATTTAACTTAGAGGACATCTTGCATGTCATTAATATTGAAGAAACTCCCATTTTCCAAACTGAAGATGTTAAAGAGGAAGGAAGGGAGCTTAAGAAAGGAAAAATAGCTAAGAAGCTAGAATTTGTAGGTGATGATGTTAGACTCATGTTTCAACCTAGAAAACCAATGACTAGGCATGCAAGAAAGGTTCTGTAAAGCATAAAAAAGGTTCAAAAACTTAGTGAAAATACTAAGCCACCACCAAGCATCATTGACCTCTCCTCACCTGCAAAAGAAGATCTGACCATCAAACAGAAGAAGGGTAAAGAAAAAATCGCTGAAAAGTCAAAGGTAGAAACCCTTAAGGAGTAGTTAAAAGAGGCAAAGGAAGAGATATCAGTCCTGAAGAAGGAGGCAAAGAAACATAGAGCTGAAAGGATCCATTTTGAACAAATGAGCAAGATTTGGGAGGATCAAGTCACAAGTGTCTCAAAGACCTTGGAAAATTCAGAAAAAACTGATAAAGTGGGCTCAACCACTAAGAAGAGAGGTCAAGCACATCAAAAAGGTAAATCTATACTTGCAAGCCAAGAACAGGACATTGAAAGATCAAGTCAAATACCTAGAATAGCAACTGGAGTTGATTCATGAAAAGATGGAAAAGAAATATTTGAAGAGGACTGTGGTTGATGAGCCCATTGCTCAACTGATCATAAATGAGGAGGAAACACCATAAGAGCCATAAGTTGAGATTGAATATGTTTTAAGAAGTCCATAACATGCAGAAAATCAAATTTTTGCAGCAGGAGGTCATTTTATGAAGACAATTTTGAAATGATAAATTTCTGCACTTTTACACAGTTTCGTAACGTTTCCTACACTTAAAGCCATGAAAACGCTACGAAAAAACATGTAGCAACCTTTTTTCCTCTAAAGTCACTTTTTTCAATTTTCAAGGAGGGATATTGATGGTGGTAATGTGTCATGACTTGATTGACACCATGGAACAACAAAGGAGCAGATTTTTTGGGTGCAGAAGCTAATTTTTCAACGCTACCAAATCTTGCTACGAAACTGTCATGTTTTCGCAGCGAGCTATTTTTGAAGGTTTTGGAGCATCTTAATGGCAGTTTTGGACAGCTGGACTTCTCCAACATGTCAAGGGACCTTAACATCAAATATTTATGACTCGAAGGAAGTGTTGTGGAGATAGTTCATTAGTGAAAGAACTCTTTGAAGATAAGGGTTATGTATTCCTGAAAAATAGGGTTATGTTCCACATGTCTAGGAGAGTATTAAATATGTAAAGTGGTAATGAACCTATCATGTATCTTTCGAGCATGTGATGCTTATTTTTTAACTCTCATGTAACTGTTTCAAAAGATAAGTTAGAGTTATGTAATAAATAGGAGTTAGAGTCCTATTAGGAGATTATTTCTTTAAGGTATAACTGTCAGTTTTCTGTTAGGAGTTATCTCTTTCAATTATGTGATGTGTCATAGGAGAATTCGATGGTCTAGCCACTAGGAAAATCATCCTTGTTGTAACTAAGGTCTATTTAAAGACAGAGCATTGAAGTAGTGAGAGGTTGGAGATTTTTTTGCACAAACTGTTGCTTTATGTATTTGACTTATATTAGTAATACAGAGTGATATTCTTCTCGACAAACCTGAGATTCTCATGAGGTTTTTAATGTCTTATTGATCTACATTTTTATGTTTTACCACTTGCAATATATTTCATTTCTATTACTCATAATTCATAACTCTATGCTATGACTTCCTTTAGTAATGAAATGACTGTGTTTTCCTATGTTTTATGAGTGAGTTTCTTTGTTAAAGACCTCTATCTGCCTCAGCTTCCATGTTTAAGAAACCTTGTCACTGAATATACTGATTGTTTCTCCATAAGCTCAATGGTAGCAAGCTTGTGTTCTTTCAACCTATAATCATAAAAAACAAGGTAAAATTTCCATAGAGTTAGACATATAGGGCTATCATTAACCAATATCATAAAATCCCTTTGAGAGAGCCCTCTCAGACTGAAGAGGCTAAGCTTCAGTCAAAAGTTGGTTTGAAACAGTTACACTAAGTTGGCTGATCAGTAGCCAATCAAGTAAAAAATTTTGATAACATATGGTAAGAAACCTAAAGTTGTCCTCCCAAATATACCCGAAGTTACGTGGAGGCCCAAGTCTGTATTAGCGATGTATAATATGAAACCGCACAGTGAGAGCACCCTCTTATACTTTTCGTACTACAACACTGCCCTATATACCCAAAGGTATGTGGAAGAGCTCTCATATACTTACGTACATGGAATGGGATTTCACACTCAGAATGTATCACAGACAATTTAGAGACAACTGTTATGTTTAACGATGCTAGAACACATCTCTAGCCTAGACCTTCTAAGTGTTATTGTTAATGTTTTAATGATTTCTTAGGTTGATTGAGGTGAATTTTATGTTGATATTGTTTAAAAGTTTATCTTTGAGGTTCATTGTGTGATGTAATGGGAAATTCCTAAAATGAAAACTAAATGAGAGGAAAAACTTTTCAATTCAGTTTTTCAATGAAAATCCTAGCTACTAAGGGGATAGAGCAATCAGATTTTTTTATAATAGAACAAAGAGCACAAATTAAATGCATATTTCCCTAATATGATCCTATGCAACACACACAATCTCTAAGTGCACATGCATGTTTTTCTTTTCAGTTTCCTTTAATGTGAATTAGTAAAAAGAAACTAAATGCACAAATCAATCAAGAAAATGTTTTATTTTGAGAAACGAGGAATGAAACAACAATTTCTCTTAGGAAAATGAAGAATGAAATGACAATTTTCCTGTAGGAAATGAAGAATGGAACGACAATTTCCTTTTTGAAAACAGAATTGATCTAATGCAAAAATTAACAACTTTGAATTTAATTCTCAATCATAAATAAAACATCTAATGAAACATTGAACAAAAAAATTTCAAAGGAGGAAGAACAAGTAAAGTTTATTGGTCTCTAAGAGAAATCAGACATCCGAGAATACAACAGAAAATTGGCTGAAACTGAATGCAAAGACAAATTTTGATGGAATTTGGCTAGCCGGGGGGGCAACGCACCTTGTAAAGGCAGACAGTGTGTTGCAGAGCACCCCTGAAAGGGATATAGTGCTTTGGAAAGCATTGTACCCTGACCAACAGTGTGTTGGGCGCAACTAATTTTGGAAAACAAGTAGCTTAAACACACTTATAAGGAAAAATTTTCATTCAAATGACTGATAAAATGAAGTAAATTCTACTGATGATGGTAATTAGAGACAGAAACACCAAGCATGATGTATTTTTTCCCCAGTGGAGTTGCCAATTTGTTATACAGAATTCTAATCTACGGATAAACTAGATTCCCTTAGTGTGGTGTTCCTTCACTTAGAAGAACAGAAGAAAGACAAATATTATTTTCTCTAAGACAAATAGATAGACAGAAAAGAAAGAAACCTACTTGTGATCCTTTTGCTCTCTTTCTCCTTCTTTCATTGCTTTCGTCACTCTCAATCCAACTAAAGCCGCTATATCGATACCTGCAATAAAAGATAGAGAATAGTAAAAAGCATACAAGTATACAAGTATCTACTTATCTTAACGAAATCGAACTGATTAGATTTGAGAATACATACACAATTGAGAATGCATTTCACAAGATATAAGCATACATATGAGAAAATGAATAGATATCTTTATTAAGAAAGTACGAGAAGAAGATTACAACCAATAGATTGATTCATCGTCAACCTACTCCAACTTCATTACGTCCTCATCACACCAAGCATCATCTCAACATCATAACAATACTTCCAGCTCTCATCAATTAAGAATCCAACAGAATAATATTACACAAATTTCTCCCTCCCTAACTCTTAGATGAGTGCTCAATTTATAGGGAAATTGAAGGTAGTTTCTCAATAAATGGAATTGAATGGCTTTCTAATAATAGGTGATACATGTTTCCAAGTTCATTGGTGATGGATGAACACTTGTATTCGAAGTATGACACTTTTGAGCTCTTCTAGAAGGCACTAGACATGTGGAGATTCCCGAAACAATGATGATTTTACTCTCAGGAGACCAACGCACCCTTAAGTGTTGGGAAGTGCATTTAAGTGCACCCTTGCATAGAGATAAGTTCTTTGCAACATAATTAGGCCCATTAGAGGAGCGTTGATGAGTCAATGGGTGATATAATCTATACTTCAAACATTGGAAATCTCACAATCAAAGACATCAATGGAATGAATTCTCTTAGGGTATATAGCAACCAAATTAGGGGATGATAGACCCTGTTCATACTGGTCTTGGGGGATGATGCCCAAATTGACTCGTAACAATAGGCATACTTTTCAACAACCTCTTTAAATGTTACGGCCTTTTCACATTTATGAGACTAGTCAAATTTTGCACCTTTCCTTTGCAAGTAGGTAATAGGATGGGATATCCTCAATAATCCTCCATTAAAAATTCTTTAATAACATACTAAACCCATCAAATACCTTACCTCTATCACATTTTGGTGTTGGCCACTTTTTAATCACTTTTATCTTTGCAAGGTCTACTTATATCCCTTCTTTAGAAATAATATGACTGAAATAATGAATGTTTCTATGATAAAATGAGATTTTACTTAGCTTGGCATATAAATAATTCTCTCTAAGTAACTATAGAACCATCCTTAAATATTATTCATGTTCTTCCTTAGTTTTAGAATATATGAGTATATCATCCAAAAACACAATAGAAAACTTAAATAAATAGTTCCAGAAGATACTGTTCATGAGGCACATAAAAACACTTGGTGCATTAGATAGCCTCAATGGTACCACTACAAACTCATAATTCCCATATCAATTTCGAAATTTTCTATTACAGATGTCCTCTTCCTTAATCCGTACCTGATGATACCCTAACTTTAGATCAATTTTGAAAAATACCTTAGCTCCCCTAAACTAGTCAAATAAATCATCTATTTTGGGAAATGAATATGTATTCTTCATTGTGACCTTGTTCAACACATAAAATTTAATGCATGGACTCAGTGTACCCTCCTTGTTTTATAAAAAATAATATTGGGGCACCCCACAGTGATACACTTGGGTGTATGTACCCTTTTCTTAAGTGATTTTCTATTTTTGTTTGTAATTATTTTAGTTCTGGTGCACTCATCATGTATGGTGTTTTGTACATTGGTGCAGTTCCAGATACCAACTCTTTAAAATATTCAACCCCCTAGGCCAATCCAATTAGCCTGTAATTGTATCCTGTAACTATCTTCAGACATACGGACACTTTTGTGCACCTCTTGTTTCTTGAGGAATAACTAGCTACATGTACTTTTGGGTTTTCCTAGTGCTCGTTGGATTTGAATTTCCCTCTATCACCTCCCTTGACTCTTGGCATGCATGTGCCCTTCCACTTCACATTCAACATGGCCCTTTGTTACTTTTTGGTGACAATTAAAAAAAAATCCCCTTCAAGTCCTTTCATTGGTGACATCACTAATTTGGATCTCGACATCTAAGCATCGGGTTCCCTTGTCTTCCTTTCTGCGAAGTTGAAAACACCAAAGATGTGAAGCCCCAAGATACGGTGGGGTCCTCTCCCATGCCACATCATCTCAGCATCTCAACTTCGATTTTCCTCACTGTGATTTGTTCCAAACTTAATTAAAGGTGTCAAGGTTTAAGGTTTGAGACCCGATGACATTAACCCATTGTATTATGTGTTGCAGGTGTAGCCCATTATTCCACATCATCTCATCATCTCAAATTTCGGCTCTCTCACCTAGGTTACATTCCAACACCAATTGAAAATGCTGATGTCCGTGATTATTGACCCGTGGTTTCTTTTCATGATACTTTGTGCTCGAGGTGGAGCCCAATTGTCTATGTCATCTTGATGCCTCAGCATCAAGGCTTTCTTGCTCCCTTCATTCAAACCTTGGTTTAGAAGTGTCAAGGTATTAGGTCCAAGACCAGATAGGGCGCACCCACTGCATCACTCCAACCTTTCATGCATCACCTTGGTATCATAGCTTCAATTCTATCGACTTTCTCATCACTCGACTCCCTCAAATTTTCTAAGAACCTGAAGTCCCAAGATCCTTATATGTCAAATTATGATGATGTTTCCTTAACATAATGATGATGTGGAATTCTACATCAGCTTTCCATGCAAGATGCTATTTTAGTGTCACCTTTTCCCATATGCCTACATGGCTCTTTCTGAGTCATTTGGACATTATGCACCCACTATACCACCTTTACCAAAACCACTTGTAACATGTACCCCCCAGTGGAGGTTTCAATTTTGGGGCAGGAAGGCTTGCAATTAATCTCTATCATTGATTTAGGTTGGTTTTGGTTGTCACAATTTTCCTACTTTGACCCTTTCCTTTTCCTAAATATGCTACTTAAACCCTGTGTTTTACAATTAAAACCTAAATTTTACACATGTTAATGTTTTAAAAGGTTAAATAGACTCATATGTATTTGTAACTCATCTATTTTAATTTCCTCAAAGCATGGTAAGTGAAGTCATTAATCGGAGTTAAATTTTGGTTGGTGAGGGATCTGAAGGTTCTTGTACCATCTGCCTATTCCTGTACCTAGAAGACATCCATTAGATTAATTTTGATTTACCTCGAAAAAAATCACATTTTTTAACAAATGGCACACATCTCTCTCCAAGGGTTCATTCCAATCTCTAAAATAGGCTTAGAGAATTATGGGAAGTGCTAAAGATAGAGGCTGGTTTTTCCCAATGCATATTTCTGTTAAGTTTTCAATACAGCCAAGAGTCGAGCATGTGTGTATAAAATAGGGATTCTAGGATAGGCTTAGATTAGCAATACTCTGGAAATTTTGATATTTTGTTATAAACTTGTAATTTTGTGTATCGCCCTGTCCCTTTGGGCTAGATCCATGAGCTTATAATGTAACATTTTTGAAGACTCTGAAATGATAGAAGGAGTTGATGCAAGTTTTATTTACTTTGGTTTCTTGTTATCTGTAATTTTTCCTTCACGTAGTTGATTTCGAAGTTTTTGTGAAGGGAAAAGAGTTGGTTGGCTAGAACCCAGCCAACCTAGCTCGTTCTCCCTATATTTCGTAGTGTGTGTTATATTTAATCATGTTGGTGTGAACAGATAGATTATTTCCTTATTTGCTTGAGTTGCAAGTTAATGAAACCCTTATGAATGTGTGCATGCATCTCAAATATGAGGACTCATAGTGTGGGTGTGTTAGATTTATTTCATGTTCAGTATTCATCCTTTATTTTTGAAGCATCGCATGGCTGTTTCCTTTATTTCTCAGAGCATCTTTATTTTCAAGTTATTTCTGAAAGGTGGAGTTGGATTGTGAGTCTTGCATTTAGTTGTATTTCATTTACATCCATTCAAGCGTACCCTCGTTTAAACATAAACTTCAGTTACATATTAAATAACTCTGTGCACAATAATTGAAGACTATAACGATTTCCTTTTAAACTCATAAACATAGTATTGATGATTTGGGGATCGATCACAATATTCTTTCTAAGTTTAACACTTTCTAATAATATCTATTTTCAAAATGAGTATATTTATTATCGAGACAGACATTCGAGAGAAAGGTTGAGTTGTATTTTGGATAAGAATTTACATTTTTTGCAAGAGTCTTTTCTTTCTATTGCAGTGATGATTTCTTTCAGTCTTTACAGTTATTTCCATTAAATGCTTGTTTGATTGAAGGACCTTTTTTCTTTATATTCTCAATTTGTAGTTTCATTCTCTAATCTATTCAATTCCAATTGGTTAGTGATAGCACATTTATGCATGAGTAAAAGGTGATTGAAAGTAAACTTGTTCCAGTACAGGAACTGTGAAGTTTTTGTTATAGAAATAGTTAAACTTGGTATAGAAACAGTGAGCTTCAAGTGCAGTAATAACGAGTTCTCTGTATATGAATAGGATATTCCAATATAGGAACAAAGCATCCCAACACCGAAATTTGACGTTCATTACTAGGAAAGAATAACTCAGTGTAGGAACCAAATCCATTTCAGGTACAGGAATGGGTTATCTTCAAAAGAGACGGATATAATCACAACCAAAATCATTCCTTATGTTTCTTAGACATTGAGATCCAATCACAGGAATACATTTTCTATTATTATCCAAATCTTTCAGAAGTTGATTGCAAGGCTTGCTTGATTCCTTTTTGTCAAAATTTGGCAAATATTCTTTTTAATTGATTCTAGTACCATAGTGGTTTGGTGTGATTTGCTGAAAGGTTTTTCATTTCCTAATATTGCAAACTTAATTCATAGAAGTAGGATTCATAGAGTTTAAACCAAAATTATATAGCATTTTCTGTGCTATGCCTCAAAGCTTACATAGCCCTGGTTTGACAAATAAAGTGTTGAAGGATTTTGTTGAATTACAACGTCAGCACCCAACATTTTGGCATCGTTTTCGGGGAGGTGTTAAAAGATCTGGTAAGAACTTCCTGATTTTTCCGACAATAGGGGTAAGTGTGCTTTTATTTTTTATGTAGTGTGCTTCTATTGATTGAAGGATTTTATTTTGATTCATGTATTGTGTTTTTCCTTTTATTTGAAACATTTGATTGAAGTTTTTTCAGCACGTTTTTTAGTTTGGTTATTTTTCTTGGTTGATTCATTTAAAATGTATCACTAAAAGAGGTAGGGGTCCGAAGCCCAATAAGGGTCGAAGAAACACTAATAAATCTCAAAATTATTCTCACCGTGGGTCTTTTGTTGCAAACAGAAATTCCAAGCAAAAACAAACCCATTTTGCAAGTATTGTTCATCTAGACTCTGGAAACAACAATTCAGGAGTTACACAAGCAACAAAAGGGAGGAAAGATACTAGTGGAGCCCAAAAGCTGAATTTGAGATATGGCCAGCTTTCACATTATGTAGAGAGTGGTTCAATCAGAAAAATAAAAATGGCAAATCATGAGGATCATGCTGAAGGGACTGGTGAGAACCTGTTGTTAGCCACCTATAAAAATTTGTCATACCAAATGGTGGCTAAATCTTTTTTAGCCTTCAAGAGATAGTTTCCTCTGAAAACCTATCATATTTTGAAGTCTTATGATGTTATTTTCTCTTTGAGTTAATCTTCACTGATGTTCCATTATTACTCCTAAAGTATCTGATGTTTACCAAAAGAAAAACTACTCATGAGGTTCCATTTTTCATCATTTCACTCTTCCTTTTACTCACAATCAGCCCCATTTTCATCCTTATTCCCTTCATAAAATCCCTCCATTAACCTTCATTTAGTCTCTAAAACATTCCAAAACCCCTTTTAAACCTTATATTTCTTTTTATTTGGTTTAAAAAACCCTTTCTTCTCTCTACCGAAACCCCTATTTTTTCCATAAAAATCCTTATTTTGGCCTAAAAACACTTTCCCCCACTATGAAGCATTTAAGCCCCTGAGGGCTTATTTCCTTTAGCCCCTCCATCTCATATGACCTTAAGCCCCACAATCGGGCACTAAAAGTCTAAAAAACCCTTTCCCGAACCCGTTTTCCTTTGTTTTTTCCATTCCCGACATGAATATTTTAAAATAAATCTAGGCCGTTGATCTCTGCAGATCAACGGCCATCAGCTCATCACATCGCAAGTCCGCATGGGTCCTTCCTTTTTTGCGTCTTTCAAAGTTCCGATGTGATCCCTCAGAGCAAACCCCAGCCATTGATCCACCTTCATCCGATGTTCTAGATCTCATCACATCGCGCCCATCCATCATGTTGCCCTCCTCCGATGCAATCCCCGATTTAATCTAGACCGTTGATCATCCCTCTGATCTGACGGTTAGTACACCATCGCATCGCAAATTTTCACATTTCCTTTTCCCCTCCACAACCCGCTCCATATTTAAATCTCGACCATCCATTTGAGAAGATCCGACGATCGGGACTAAACCCCGATGAACCAAAAAACCCACCCGCTACGTGACAAAACCGTCAGTCCCACCATCCCTCGTCTGTGCAGCTTGCCCTCCATTGCGCGCTTTCCACACCGTCAGATCTGGCACCTCCGATCCGACAGCTTATGCTGCGTTTCGCATAATTTTTGCGCCTGAACGTTAACATTCCAAAAAAACGTGAAATGGGCGGTATTGGGAGGGACACTTGTCAAAAGGTGTATGGAATCACATTTTTTTGTGAATACCGCCTACCACCCCAGAGCCCACTCGAAAACCATTAATGGTTTTCAGCCAAACCATTGTCCTCCGCAATGTTATTTTCACTTTTAATCTTGGTCGTTGATCTCTAAGATCGAACGGCTCTCATTGTATTTCACCTCCATTCGTTTGCCCTCTATCTATTCTCATAAATGCTCCATTGTGAGTTCTCCTTCGTCGATATTTGAGATCGGATGGTCCCAATTTAATTTCACCTCCATTACATTTTCCCACCAACTAACCTCCCAAATGAACCCACCGATTAATCTCGACTGTTGGTTGTTCTAATCCAATGGCTCAGATTCACCCTCGCGCCCAAAAACCTCCAAAGCAGTTTAAACCTACTTTTCGCAGGATTTTCAGAATTTTGTTTGTTTTGTGCAGGTTATTTCTGGATTTTCCCAGAGTTTTAAAAATAGGACAAAGATCAGGAATGACGATTCCTAGCCTTTAGTACAGGAAGGGATCCAAGGGGTCTTTCATTAAAACAAACCCCTCCACCTGTGTAAACCTTCTGTGCGCCTGCAAAAACACAGTAAAACATCAAATAAACAGAGAGTATCCATGTCAAAGGATGAGATCAGAGCATAAGTGAAGATTTAATGATTTTAAACCAGAGTTTAAAGGGATTGAGGTAGAAAACTCAGCAATCAAAGGCCTAATCCACATACAAATACAGTGTTAAAGAACAAAGACCTGAAGATAAAGATCAAGGCTAAATTAGGCCTAAACACATACCAAAAGCAAATTAAGAGTGTTTTAAGGAGAAACAAAGAGATGTATTAGTCCGAAAGGCTTCCACTGCCACATTAGAAGCTAAAATATCCTCTTCAGCTACTAGAGTGCCACTTGCAGCTTCCCTAAATCAAAAGAAGGCATATTTATTGCCCAGTCAGAAGATATTTGCCTAAAGACAGCTGAAAAGTTATTTCAAACAAAAAATACATTTTAAACTGTCAATGAAGTTACTATAAAAGATAAAAAAGGCCTTAAAGTCAATCTTTTTATCCACTAGGCCTAAAAAAACATAAACAGAGTAAATGAAACAGAGTTATAATTCAATGCATTCTCGCCTTATGCCTTGCATGATTTTCAAGGCTAGGAATTGCATTTAGTATGGAATTAATGAAACTTGAACCCTAGAAAATATTCCACCTCCTCATTTCCTTATAAATTATCCTTGAGGAACACATTGTAAAGGGTTGGTTGTTGGATTTCTAATGTAACAGTTGTTGTATCGAATCATTTTTGAATGTAAATAAACTCTGAAGCTCTGAAGCTTTTTTAAGTTATTGAAGAAGTTAGGCTGAGAACAGAAGTTGTTGTTCTGATGAAACATTGGACTTGAAGTATGTAACTGGATTGACAATAAATATACAAGCTGATTCTTGGGATCCTCGTCTATATCATTGGTGAATTAATTATTACTGTTATTTGTTTTCCTTTCATGTATGCCATTTTTTTCACTTTTCTCTGATAAATAACAACAAATATAGAGCTAGGATTTACTGTTAAAGGTACACTACTCTCACTGATAAGCTTTATCTTTATGTTTTCCTCCAAATTGTGTATTTAAGAATGACTTAAGTTAAGTGTAAACATTGTCAAGGAACATTGGTTAGTCCATGTCTTGAAGTGATAAACTTGAAAGGAAGTTCTTGAATGATATTTTCATTACATGCTAAGTAGAGTTGGACTAGGAAAGTTTATGGTTTGCCCTGTCTTCTAGTTCTTTCTCCAAAGGTTGTTTTGAAAGTTTCCCTAAGAGTATGCTGAAAGAAATTCTAGATTTTAATGATATCTAACCTAATCTTAAGCTGCACTTTAATTTCCTTACCTGTTTTCATCCTTTCTGAAATTAGTCTAGTGAGATTACTGGATTGTTGTCTGATAAGTTAGCTTTAATACAATCTTGTCCAAAGAAGTTTATGGTTAGCCCTATCCTTTGGCTGGTTTCAAACAGTTGCTTAAAAAGGCTTTTCTTGTATGGAAATTTGATAAATCCTTGTTGAAATTATTGGCTTTTTCCACTTTCTCAACACTTTTAATGTTCCACCCCATCATTTAATCTAAAGGATCTTTTGATATAGATGACTTGCCCCTTGGACCACTCTTGAATTTGTTGTACAATTAAAACCTTTTGTGACTCCATTGCCCAATGGTTTAAAGCTGTTTCATGTTAATCCTATCTGTTGAACACTTCTCAATATACCGGCATCTTCACCTTTTGAACTCTTTCATTTTGTGGTATTCCATCCAATTAAAGATCATACCCGACCAACCAAAAAAAAAAAAAACCCTTGTTCCTCATAACTAGCCTGATATCATAATAAAAGCCTTAAATATAAATCAATATTTGCACTTATAGAGAGATCCCTCTCTGGATTCAGGAGGGCTAGATCCTAGAATCCCAAAGTGGTTTTTGATGTAGTCTCTGCAGCATTTAGTCTTGCCACTCTACTAAATTACAGGGACCTAACATTTCTGGCGACCATACTGGGGACTTCTGAGTGAATTACATTTTATACATCTCTAAGACCTTAGAAGACCCAAAAAAATTTTAGATTGTTATATGGTGGTGGATCATAAAACATTTTACCTCCAATAGAGCTAAAACTTTCAACTTGGTGACTCCAATGGCCTCCAGTAGGCCTATTACCCCTCCAGTCTCTATAGATCCCTTTGGGAATGCATTGAGCAAACCAAATCAAACTGTTGGTGGATAGAAAAGTTTAAATCATCCACCTGGAGACTCCACAACTCTCAAAGACCAAATGACTCCACTGATAGAAGACCCTGAACTGGTTAAGAAGATACAGTGACCTCTTATCCAATTTGCAAAATGATTCCAAGAATACAATGAACATATGCCCCAATGAGTAGAGATCATATCCCTAGGTTTCCACATAGGATGCCCCAGGTGAATTGGAATGACAACTTGCCTGTTTTTCAAGGTGAAAAGTTTGATGACCCTTTGTTACATCTTATCAAATTTCACATACATGTATGGAGGGTAAAGGTTGAATGGCATGAAGATTTCCTAATGAAAATGTTCATGTTAACATTAGAAGGGAAAGCTAGGGATTGGTATGAATGGTTGAACTCTGGTAGTTTGTTTTCTTTAAAGGACCTTGAATATGTGTTTTATGAGAACTATAAAGGAAACACTACATCATTATCATGGAGTGTAATACATTATGATCCATCACAAAACATCACCCAACACATTATAGACAATGATGAAGATTTGGAAGAAATGCATCCTGAAGTTCTTGTAACAGCCATTCATGAGTTTAATATCCTATTGAAAAATTATAAGGATATAGATGAATAAGTTGAGGAAGAAATCAACCAAGAAATAAAGGAAATTCCTCAAGATATCCCTGAAAACTCAAATAATGATTCCTCATCCCTTATAGTTGAGGCTCAAGAAGACATCCAACCTCAAAATCAGTCTTCACAAGAGACAGAGAACTACTATACTCTTGTTCAAAGGAACATAGAAACATCTTCCCCTTTGACGGAAAAAGAGATAGATCAGACTATTAATAAACAGCCAGTCTCTAAAAATTTTTGCAAAACAAATACTCTTGCCCATTCACATGGAGAACTTTGTTGTATACATTTAGAAAGTTATTTTGTAGAACAGAGTAAAGAAATACTTGTTGATAACCCAGTATGTTTTATTGGTAGTATTAATTATAATTATGATTTTTCTAACCTTGATCTATCTAGTGATGATACTCCCTAAACAAAAGTTAATCTTGTAGGACCATCATTAGCAGATTTATGGGATGAAGATCAGTTCTTTCAAAGAAGTAATGAGCTAGTATAGACCATCTATGATACTGATCAGGAAAGTTATGAAAGCTCGGAAATAAGTAAAGATTCATTGGATCTTTGCTCTTCTTCATCTCAAACCATCAGTAATAGTTTCCATGTGATTGGGAATCAACATTCTTTCAGCTCAAAGGTTGAGGAGGAAAGCAATGAAGAAATTTTTGAGCAGGTTGAACCAAGGAGCCTTCTCCTAAAAAAGAGGAAGTAAGTGAACATACCCCTGCTCAAGAATATAATAACCTCTTCACAGAGTTCATCCCACTAAATCAAGATATTTTGGGATCTCAAGAGGACAATACTGCTAAATATGATGAGTCCTCTAGTTCGGAAAATAAATAAGATGAGGAAGTTTTTCTTTCTCAAGAGAATATTCATCTTAATCCATTGGAGAAAGAAGAGATGATCCTGGTGGAACCATGTCTTCCAAATACTCTTAGCTAGGTATTATTTCAAGATCCCTATGTTGATTTCCTAAAGACATGTGAAGAAGGGATAAAGGTTGCAAACAATAGCATATCACCAAATGCAACAAAATCTTTTAGAACTGCTGCTGAGAAACAAAGCAAATGGGAGTGGCCCTGTTTTTCTTACATGCTCAAAGAGATGAGCAAAGACCAGTCATGGAACCAACTGATTGACTGGATGTATTGGAAAAGAGAATTTGTCAACTAGTTATGTAAATATTCCAAGTTAGATTAGGTTAGATACGAATGTCAATAAAGCTCAGCTTTGAGCATTTATTTAGTTGTTGATTTTTTCTTTGAAGGAAAAAGGGAAAAATACAAAAAAATGGAAAAGAAAAGAGGGCAGAAATAAAAAAAGAAAGGCATAGCCCCATACCAAAAAGAGATACAAAGTCTAAAAGTGTGCAAGCTCAAATGCCACTCCTAAAAACACAATTCTAGTTAGTCATGCAGCCTAATCATGGCTAATTAGTTTTAAATTTACTACTAATAGGTTAGTGAATTAGATCAGCCAAATAGCTCAATCTTGGCTTATCAGTAAGGTAGATTAGGATAGAAAAATGAAGGTTCAAACAAGCTCAAAATCTAAACCTATGAATCTCAAAAGAAGAATGGCTCTAATTAGATCAAATATTGAGCCAAAGATAGAAAAAAAACTGGTTCTAAAAAGCTCAAAACTTGAACCAAAAAAGAGAGAAAAACAGCTCAAATAAGCCTAAAATCAGAGCTAAAGAAATGATGAAGGATGTTTTAAATTTTCAGATCTCAAGCCTTCACAATTTTGTTTTACTTATCTGCAAATTAAAGGTCTATGTGTAGCTTGTTTTTATGCCATAGATCAATAGCAAGTTAGACTGCTTAACCCTAACTTGACTGCTTTTCAATTTATATTTTAGAATATAGAGAATAAAAATCTGTTAGACAGTCTAATCCTAATAGATGGTAATTAGGTAGAGAAACTTATGAGTTCAACTGCTTAATCTGAATTCATGGAGGAATAAGAGTAGACTTAGATTAGTCTCATGTTTTCAAAAAAGAATAAAATGTTGATGTTTAAAGGTCTGCAAGTCCAAATGCACCTTTTTGAAGAAAATATGTTAGGAAGTAGGTTGTGTAGGTAGTTGTTTGGGGAAGAATTTTTCTACTGATATCAAATGCTCTAATCATCTTTCCAGCAGCTGATCAAAAAAGAGGAAAAGGTTGTCAAGGTACAAAGCCACTGATCTACATCCAGAGAATACTATTCTGAGGTTCTTGACACCTCCAAGGAGTTGCCATCCCAAGTTGGAGCTGCTGTTAGCCACCTATAAAAATTTGTCATACCAAATGGTGGCTAAATATTTTTTAGACTTCAAGAGATAGTTTCCTCTAAAAACCTATCATATTTTGGATTCTTATGATGTTATTTTCTCTTTGAGATAATCTTCACTACTATTCCATTATTACTCCTAAAGTATCTGATGTTTACCAAAAGAAAAAATGCTCATGAGGTTCCATTTTTCATCATTTCACTCTTCCTTTTACTCACAATCAACCCCATTTTCATCCTTATTCCCTTCATAAAATCCCTCCATTAACCTTCATTTAGCCTCTAAAACATTCCAAAACCCCTTTTAAACCTTATATTTCTTTTTATTTGTTTTAAAAAACCCTTTTTTCCCTCTATCGAAACCCCTATTTTTGCCTTAAAAATCCTTATTTTGGCCTAAAAACACTTTCCCCCACTATGAAGCATTTAAGCCCTTGAGGGCTTATTTCCTTTAGGCCCTCCATCTCATACGACCTTAAGCTTCGCAATCGAGCGCTAAAAGTCTAAAAAACCCTTTCTCGAACCCCTTTTCCTTTGTTTTTTCCATTCCCGACATGAATATTTTAAAATAAATCTGAGCTATCGATCTTTACAGATCAACGGCCATCGGCTCATTGCATCGCAAGTCTGCATGGGTCCTTCCTTTTTCGTGTCTTTCAAAGTTCCGATGTGATCCCTCAAAGAAAACCTCAACTGTTGATCCACCTTCATCCGACGTCCCGGATCTCATCGCATCGCGCCCATCCATCATGTTTCCCTCCGCCGATGCGATCCCTGATTTAATCTGGATCGTCGATCATCCCTCTAATTTGATGGTCAATACACCATCACATCGCAACTTTTCAATTTTCCTTTTCCCCTCCACAACCTGCTCCATCTTTAACTCTTGATCATCCATCTGAGAAGATCTGACGATCGGGACTAAAACCTGATGAACCAACAAACCCACCCGCTACGTGACAAAATCGCCGATCCCACCATCCCTCGTCTGCGCAGCTTGCCCTCCATCATGCGCTTTCTACACCATTGGATCTGGTGCCTCCGATCCGATGGCTTATGCTGCGTTTTGCGTAATTTTTTTTCTTGAATGTTAACATTCCAAAAAAACGTGAAATGGGCGGTATTGGGAGGGACACTTGTCAAAAGGTGTATGGAATCACATTTTTTTTGTGAATACAGCCTACCCCCCCAGAGCCCGTGCAAAAACCATTAATGGTTTTCATCCAAACCACTATCCTCCACAATGTTATTTTCACTTTTAATCTCAGTTTTTGATCTCTGAGATCGAATGACTCTCATTGTCTTTCACCTCCATTTTTTTTCCCTCTATCTATTCTCACAAATGCTCCATTGTGAGTTCTCCGTCATCGATCTCTGAGATCGGATGGTCCCGATTTAATTTCACCTCCATTACGTTTGCCCACCATCTAACCTCCCAAATGAACCCACCAATTAATCTTGACCGTTGGTTGTTCTAATCCAACGGCTCAGATTCACCCTCGCGCCCAAAAACCTCCAAAGTAGTTTAAACCTATTTTTCGCAGGATTTTCATAATTTTGTTTGTTTTGTGCAGGTTATTTCTGGGTTTTCCCAGAGTTTTAAAAATAGCATGAAGGTCAGGAATTACGATTCCTAACCTTCAATACAGGAAGGGATCCAAGGGTTCTTTCATTAAAACAAACCCCTCCACCTGTGTAAACCTTCTGCACACCTGCAAAACCACAAAAACACAGTAAAACATCAAACAAACAAAGAGTATCAATGTCAAAGGATGAGATCGGAGCATAAGTGAAGATTTAATGATTTTAAACCAGATTTTAACGGGATTGAGGCAAAAAACTCAGCAATCAAAGGCCTAATCCACAGATAAAGACAGTGTTAAAAAACAAAGACCTAAAGATAAAGACCAAGGCTAAATTAGGCCTAAACATAGACCAAAATCAAATTAAGAGTGTTTTAAGGAGAAACAAAGAGATGTATCAGTCCGAAAGGCTTCCACCGCCACTTTAGAAGCTAAAATATCATCTTTAGCTACCAGAGTGCCACCTGCAGCTTCCATAAATCAAAAGAAGGCATAGTTATTGCCCAGTCAGAAGATATTTGCCTAAAGATAGTTGAAAAGTTATTTCAAACAAAAAATACATTTTAAACTATCAATGAAGTTATTATAAAAGATAAAAAGGGCCTTAAAGTCAATCTTTTTGTCCACCAGGCCTAAAAAAACATAAACAGAGTAAATGAAACAGAGTTATAATTCAATGCATTCCTGCCTTATGCCTTGCATGGTTTTCAAGGCTAGGAATTGCACTTAGTATGGAATTAATGATACTTGAACTCTGGAAACTCTTCCACCTCCTCATTTCCTCATAAATTCTCCTTGAGGAGCACATTGTAAAGGGTTGGTTGTTGGATTTCTGATGTAATAGTTGATGTATCGAATCATTGTTGAATGTAAATAAACTCTGAAGCTCTGAAGCTCTGTTAACTTATTGAAGAAGTGAGGCTGAGAAGAGAAGTTGTTGTTGTGATGAAACATTGGACTTGAAGTATGTAACTGGATTGAAAATCAATATACAAGCTGATTCTTGGGATCCTCGTCTATATCATTAGTGAATTACTTCTTACTGTTATTTGTTTTCCTTTCATGTATGCCATTTTGTTCACTTTTCTCTGATAAAGAACAACAAATATAGAGCTAGGATTTACTATTAAAGGTACCCTACTCTCACTAATAAGCTTTATCTTTATGTTTTTTTCCAAATTGTGTATTTAAGAATGAATTAAGTTAAGTGTAAACATTGTCAAGGAACATTGGTTAGTCCATGTCTTGAAGTGCTAAACTTGAAAGGAAGTTCTTGAATGATATTTTCATTACATGCTAAGTAGAGTTGGACTAGGAAAGTTTATGGTTTGCCCTGTCTTCTAGTTCTTTCTCCAAAGGTTGTTTTGAAAGTTTCCCTAAGAGTATGTTGAAAGCAAGTCTAGATTTTAATGATATCTGACCTGATCTTAAGCTGCACTTTGTTTTCCTTACCTGTTTTCATCCTTTCTGAAAGTAGTCTAGTGATATTACTAGATTGTTGTCTAATAAGTTAGCTTTAATACAAGCTTGTCCAAAGAAGTTTATGTTTAGCCCTGTCCTTTGGCTGGTTTCAAACAGTTGCTTAAAAAGGCTTTTCTTGTATGGAAAGTTGATAAATCCTTATTGAAATTATTGGATTTTTCCACTTTCTCAACACTTTTAATGTTCCACCCCATCATTTAATCTAAAGGATCTTTTGATATAGATGACTTTCCCTTTGGACCACTCTTGAATTTTTTGTACAATTAAAACCTTTTTTGACTCCATTGCCCAATGGTTTAAAGTTATTTCATGTTAATCCTATCTATTGAACACTTCTCAACATACCTACATCTTCACCTTTTGAACTCTTTCATTTTGTGATATTCCATAAAATTAAATATCATACCCGACCAACCAAACAAACAAAAAACCCTTGTTCCTAATAACTAGCCTAATATCATAATAAAAGCCTTAAAGATAAATCAATCTTTGCACTTATAGAGAGATCCCTCTCTGGATTCAGGAGGGCTAGATCCTAGAATCCCAAAGTGGTTTTTGATGTAGTCTCTGCAGCATTTAGTCTTGCCACTCTACTAAAATATAGGGACCTAACATTTCTGGCGACCATACTGGGGACTTCTAAGTGAATTGCATTTTATACATCTCTAAGACCTCCGAAGACCCAAAAACATTTTAGATTGGTATATGCTGGTGAACCATAAAACATTTTACCTCCAATAGAGCTAAAAATTTCCACTTGGTGACTCCACTGGCCTCCAGTAGGCCTATTACCCCTCCAGTCTTTGTAGATCCCTTTGGGAATGCATTAAGCAAACCAAATCAAACTGTTGGTGGAAAAAAAAATTTAAATCATCCACCTGGCGACTCCACAACTCTCAAAGACCAAATGAATCTACTGGTAGAAGACCCTGAACTGATTAAGTAGATACAGTGACCTCTTATCCAATTTGCAAAATTATTCCAAGAATACAATGAAGATATGCCCCAATGAGTAGAGATCATATCCCTGGGTTTCCGCATAAGATGCCCCAGATTAATTGGGATGACAACCTACCTGTCTTTCAAGGTGAGAAGTTTGATGACCCTTTGTTACATCTTATCAAATTTCACATACATGTATGGAGGGTAAAGGTTGAATGGCATGAAGATTGCCTAATGAAAATTTTCATGTTAACATTAGAAGGGAAAGCTAGGGATTGGTATGAATGGTTGAACTTTGGTAGTTTTTTTTCTTTAAAGGACCTTGAATATGTGTTTTATGAGAACTATAAAGGAAACACTACATCATTATCATGGGGTGTAATACATTATGATACATCACAAAACATCACCCAACACATTATAGACAATGATGAATATTTGGAAGAAATGCATCCTGAAGATCTTGTAACAGCCATTCATGAGTTTAATATCCTATTGAAAAATTATAAGGATATAGATGAATAAGTTGAGGAAGAAATCAACCAAGAAATAAAGGACATTCCTCAAGATATCCCTAAAAACTCAAATAATGATTCCTCATCACTTATAGTTGAGGCTCAAGAAGACATCCAGCCTCAAAATTAGTATTCAAAAGAGATAGAGAACTGTTGTACTCTTGTTCAAAGGAACATAGAAACATCTTCCCCTTTGACAGAAAAAGAGATAGATCAGACTATTAATAAACAGCCAGTCTCTAAATTTTTTTGCAAAACAAATACTCTTGCCCATTCACATGGATAACTTTGTTGTATACATTTAGAAAGTTCTTTTGTAGACCAGAGTAAAGAAAGACCTATTGATAACTCAGTATGTTTGATTGGTAGTATTACTTATAATTATGAATTTTCTAACCTTGATCTATCTAGTGATGATACTCCCCAAACAGAAGTTAATCTTGCAGGACCATCATTAGCAGATTTATGGGATGAAGATCAGTTCTTTCAAAGAAGTAATGAGCCAGTATAGACCATCTATGATACTGATGAGGAAATTTATGAAAGCTCGAAAATAAGTAAAGATTCATTGGATCTTTTCTCTTCTTCATCTCAGACCATCAGTAATAGTTTCCATGTGATTGGGAATCAGCAGCCTTTCAGCTCAAAGGTTGAGGAGGAAAGCAATGAAGAAATTTTTGAGTAGGTTGAAACCAAGGAGCCTTCTCTTGAAAAAGAGGAAGCAAGTGAACATACCCCTGCTCAAGAATATAATAAACTCTTCACAGAGTTCAGCCCACTAAATCAAGATATTTTGGGATCTCAAGAGGACAATACTGCTAAATATGATGAGTCCTCTAGTTCAGAATATAATGAAGATGAGGAAATTTTTCTTTCTCAAGAGAATCTTCATCTTGTTCCAGTGGAGAAAGAAGAGATGATCCTGGTGGAACCATGTCTTCCAAATAATCTTAGCCAGGTATTATTTCAAGATCCCTATGTTGATTTCTTGAAGACATCTGAAGAAGGGATAAAGGTTGCAAACAGCAACATATCACCAAATGCAACAAAATATTTTAGAACTACTGCTGAGAAACAAAGCAAATGGGAGTGGCCCTGTTTGTCTTACATGCTCAAAGAGATGAGCAAAGACCAGTCATGGAACCATCTAATTGACTGGATGTATTGGAAAAGAGAATTTGTCAGCTAGTTATGTAAATATTCCAAGTTAGATTAGGTTAGATAGGAATGTCAATAAATCTCAGCTTTGAGCATTTAGTTAGTTGTTGATTTTTGCTTTGAAAGAAAAATGGAAAAATACCAAAACAATAGAGAAGAAAAGAGGGCAGAAATAAAACAAGAAAGGTATAGCCCCATACCAAAAAGAGATACAAAGTCTAAAAGTGTGCAAGCTTGATCAGCCTAGAGTTTGGCTTTCCTTGCTCACCTAGGCCAGACATGATTGCACTTTGATAGCCTTTGGATTACATTTATTACATATCATAACATAATATTACATTTAGAAAAACAGAAATAAATTACATATTTGACTTTTCTATCAAAATAACATTTTGATATAAAAGTCATTAAACTAAAAATAAAAATTTGAAAGTATAATAAATACATCATGATCATCTTATTTAGTCCCTCTCATATATGTGTTGACCTCATCTGAATGAAGGAATGACCTTGAGAAATGCAAAACCCTAATGACCTAATGGGACTTCTTTTTGACCTGACCTTTGAATGAGATTTTGACTTTAAAGATTTCCAAGTGAACAGAGCATTTCCATAGGTGTTATTATGCTCAAGGAATCATGAGAATGAGTTAGCCAATATGATCTTCTGAGGGAGAAAGAATCTTATTTGATAAAGACAACCACCAATGGAACAATGCTATGTCATGACCTAATGGAATGATGAAAAATTTATTCAAAATGGGACACCTAAGATGCACATGCAAATGTGTTTTGATCCCTGGTGGAAGTATGAAAATACTGACACTAACATTGGCCTTATTGGGGATGGCAGCTCCTTGGAGGTGTCAATAACACCATAGACCAAGTGCCTAACCATTGGGTAAATACGGTCAAACAATCCAAAAGACTACAGATTATTAAGCTAACTCAAAAATCATTCAAAGTGACTGGGAACTGACTCCAAAACTGACTCTGACACTAACTCAAATTTTAACTCTAAAACTTTGTAAACAACATAAAATCAACAAGCTTCATAGCCTTCACTTCGGGCCCCAATCCTAGATGACTATCTACTCCAAACCTTGTAGAAAATATAAACTGGTATTTACATTGAAAGTGAAACATTCTTTCAAAAGTTGCATCAGAAATAATAATTTATCAAGAGCCTACCATTAACTGGTCCTCCTGAACATTCATGTCCATTTATCTCCTTTACCAAATAGGCATTCTGTCCTCGATAAGCCAAGATCTTGTAGGGTCATTTCCAAAGATTTTCAAACTTCCCATGCTTACCTTTATCTTAAGTTCTTGCATCCCACTACAGCAGTACATCCTCCAGCTGAAAGTTATCTGCTTTGGTTTTACGATCATAAATCTTCTTAATTTTCTCCTGAAGCCTATAAGAAGTCTAAGAAACTTCCTCCCTTGTTTTTTGAAGATCAATCATTTGATTGATTCGACGTTGCATGTCATCTTCCTCACTATCTGCTTCCTGCAATAATCTCATAACCGGGACTGCAAGTGATGTAGGAAACACTGTATCTATACCATAAACCAATTCAAAGGGTGACATACCTATAGACTTCTTAGTTCTCACTCGGTCTGCCCACAAAGCATTGGTAAGCTTCCTATGCCAATTTTTCTTGTTCTCCTCCAACATTTTCTTAACGATATTCACCAAGGATTTATTAGAGGACTTAGCTAATTCTTTTCCTTTTGGATAATATGCGGTAGAATGGCCCAATATGATATTATACTTGTGAAAAAATTCAACCATATTCTTTGACTTAAATGTTGCATCATTATCTGTAATAATCTTGTGAGGAAAACCAAAACAAGACAAAATATTGGATTCTAAAAATTGAATAATTATCGTGTCTGTAGCTTGCCTTGTAGGAATAGCCTCGATCCACTTGGTGAAGTAGTCAGTGGTTGTTAGAATCCATCTGCGTTGTGCTGATGATGTGGGATGAATTTCCACAATAAAATCAAGTCCCCACTGTTGAAAAGGAGCATTTACTACAACAGACTTCAGTGGAAGAGGAAGGAGTTTCCTTTTTCCCTGAAAAACTTGACATTCATGACAGTTTGTGATTGTTTTGTACAAATCAGAAAATAAAGTTGGCCAATAATACCCTGCTCTCAACACTTTGTTAGCTTTTTTTTTTCAAAACAAATGGCCTCCACAATCTCCCCTATGGAAGTCATCTATTACTTGCTTAGCCTCATCTTCAACCAGAAAATTCAAAAGAACACCTCCTATATCTTTCCAATAAAGGGCACTACCTAGAATGAAGTATTTAGCAGATTTCAATTTCAAAGACCTACCCTAACTTTTTGACATTCCAAGAGGAGGACATAAGTGGTGAAGAACATAAACTATATCGGAATACCACGGTGAAGTGAGAAACAATTCTGATACATGTATTAGAGTGCCATCTTCTTCATCATCTGACATTGCTGCAATCAAGTTTATGTCTAGAGCATACAAATTGGATTCAGCCATCAGCTTGGCTAACCCCTGTCCCTTAATCAGTTTGGTAGGCCTGATCTCGAGATCATACTCTAGCATTTTTTCTATCCACTTACCTCTTCGACCTTCAGGATCAGTCTATGTCAGAAATTCTTTTACAGTTGCATTGGGAACATAGGCTATAGTATGTGAATGTAGAATATAGATCCAGAAATATTTCAAAGCTTTGATTAGGGCTAAAGCTTATTTCTCAATTATTTTATAGTGAAGAGCAACATCTCTAATGGCTCGACTGAAGAAAGAAATAGGATGTTCAACCTAATAATTCTTTTGCATCAAAACCACAGCCAAGGTGTGATCAAATGCAAATGAAAATATTATGAAATCACTAGTATAATCTGGACTAACCAAATGTTACACTAAAATTGTCACCATGACGTTTTATTGTTTGTATGGGTTCATCATTACTCATTCAATACTCCCTTAGAAGTCTAAAAACATCAAGTTCCTAAAACCAAGCCTCGAAATTGAGAGAAAAGCTTATGAAAGTCATAAAAATACTTGTACCGCACTTTCTCTTAGTATTACCTACTGTGCTGCATCTGTTTTTTCTAGAACATGGGGAACCGTCTGCAATTTTTCTTCATTAAAGGTGTGGATTCTTGTAAAAGGTAAATTGAAGGCAGAAGTAAAATTTGGAAGCCCAGCTGGTTGAATCTGGAAGCTTCTGGAAGAAATAATTCAGTGGAAAGTTTGCTCCTTTCATGTACATTCATCCCTCCATTAAAGGAGCCTACCCCTTGGTATGTGGAACTTAATCCCTTGAAAGAGGATTCTATCCCCTCTTATTTGGAGCTACAACCTCTTCTCTTTTCCTATAAATTGAGGCCATAGTTCAGCCTCAAGGGGAGTTAGGATTTGATATTTTTTTAGGAGAATTGCTGGAAAAACTCAGACTCTCTTAACTGATTATCATATGAGAATGATTACACACTCATGTGTATGTTAGTCGAGAGAGTGAAAAGGCTTGTCAAAGTAGAGGAAACGCTTGTTCCGGACCCCAGAAGGACCTGTACGACATCAAGGCGAACAGGGTTGTAAGGAACCTCCTTTCATCAAAGATAATACAAATGGATCCTATTTTCTCAATGAATTGTTTATTTAAATGGCTTATTTCTTGAATTCCTTGATCATCAAGATAGATTTATGGTTTGTGAATTAATCTATATTATGCAGGTGCTTCTGATTCTTTCATGTTTTTGATTGCAGATCCCGAAAGGAAACATATTCAAAGCGATAGGAAAGAAGACTACGATCAGCACTAGACTACAGGTAAGCTCTAAATCCTTCATTATAGATAATTCTAGATCAAATATAATCTAGAGAAAGTAGTTTGCATCTGTCTGTTTGTTGCTAGTTATCGTAGGATACTAGGGAGATCGGTCTTGTCCGCAAGAACGATTTATCCGTCCAACAAAATGGCGACTCCACTAGGGAATGGATCTTGAAATTTGTTTTCTTTTATTTTTTTACTTGTGCAATTATTTTTCTGAATTTGATTGATTGATACTGGCTTGGGTAATTTATTCTTGTAGAATTCCTGAAAAGTGCTTTAGAATTTTTTATTTTTTCTTTAATTTTTCTAGTCTCCGCACTTTGTTCTTAGGCACAGTGCGGTCATCTCCACTTTTTTTCTGTATATATAGTGCGGCACCGCACCTGTTTACACTAAAACCTAAGGACCCTAAGAAATTTTTTGAAAAACTTAAAATTCTCTTTTCTAGGATTGGCTTGCAAGATTTTCAGTATATACCCACACTTGTATTTCTATCAGAAAGTTTTGTGTGAGAGTTTCTTTTAGATTTTTTAAGTTTTGAATGATTTTCTATAAGATCTGCATGTTATAAGTGATTTTTGCTTTGTCTTTGTGTCACTCAAAGATCAGAAACCTCTGTATCCCTTAGATCGTTGGTATTTCATTGTTTTCTTGCTGAGTCTTTGACTTCATAGCATAAATTGCTTTATGAGAATTAGATCCCATTTTCTCATTTGCAAATCTTTAAAAACTTTTCATTAAGTTTTGAATTTCACTTAAAAAACAATAATTGAATGTTTTTGAATTTTTGTTGTTTTCAGCAAAGGATTTCTTAGTTGGATTACAAACTAAGAAAAACGTCCTCAAAATATTTAAATTTTTTATTTCAGATTTAATTCTTAGAATTTTTAAATCTCGAAATTAGTGTTTTTAGTTTTGAGTGTTATTTTCTAGAAATTGTAGTTTTCTTTTGGAGAATTTTTGTTTGTAGTTTTGATCTTGAAGAATAAATGGATTTATTTTTTAGCAATTGATCATTCTGAGTTCTCATAAGATAAGATTTCTTTTCGTATGTTCTTGTTTTGAAGGAAAGAATTGTTTTAGAAAGATTGCATCTCTCAACTCTTTCTTTTAGATAGAATTCATCGAAAAGAAATGAATTGTTTCTCATCATAGATGCATTTTTAGTTTTTTTTGAGTCAGGTCACTATATATCATCAAATTTTCACTTTCGCACCTATTGTCCTAAGAAACAGCCTATTAAAAGCAACGCTTAAATTAAAATCAATCTAGTAATTTTTATATTTCTAGGACTCTTTTCACCAACATAGCTTAAGCTAGTGTCTTGGAGTAGGGAGTAAATAACTCTCCAAGACAGTTAAAACAAACAAGTAGTTAATCTTGCGATAGGAAAAATTCAATAGTAGCTTGTATTCTCCTGGAAGCTCCTCCTAAAGGAGTCAAGCATGAGATCATATCTGAACCAATGAGGTGATCAATTCCATCTCATTGGGAACAATAGAAGATGTGCTCGTATTAACAATGGTAAACCTCAGATTTACCATTGTCAAGGAGCCTGGGGTTACTTGTCGGTATACCTTGGATTATTTCAAGGAGCCTTCAAGGGGATTGAGCTTTGTTACTCTGCCCTTGCGCATATATCGGATTGTAGACTATTCCCCCAGGTATATTTGTTCCTGTTGGTGACCTTAGTGGCCATAAACTTTAAGATTTTTTTCTAAGGTGACGGTGGAGGAAAGATCTCACTGTACCTGGAGCAGACGTCGACTAGACACACTTGGACTCTCCGAAGGGTTATCTTCACTCGAGATGGTTTAAGTGGAGAAACTTGCACCAGTCTGTTTCATTAAGCAGGTTGTCAGGGTAACTGTTCCAACCCCCATTTCTACATTAAATACTACGATGTTGGATTTCATCACCAACTAGTGTCTTTAGTGTGGGAGTCTACTATTTGTGTGTGGTTTGATCTCCTAGATTTTATAAGTGTTTGATCATTTGATTGTATCCTTAGTTACTTTAGGACTTTTGATTGGAATTTTCTTTGATTGCGTGTGATTAATAATTTTTAATCGCGGCTGAATTACCAAGACAATCACGTAGACTTCAGGGGAAACCCCCTGAGTATACACCAAGCCAAATTGAAGGACTGAAAGCTCTGGTACCACATGGTATCAATAGAATTAGATCAATAGAACTAGGAGAATCATCCATAATTACTCATCCTGATTATCATGAAGAAAATCAATCACAAACAGTAGAATATATTCAAGAGCCAATTTCAATTTCCAAAATCACTGACATTGCTTCTGCAACCAGTGAATTAGCTGAAGAACCTGAAATTTCTGAGCCAAAAATTGAACCTGCTGTGTTAGAATCATCTTCAGGATTTGTTACTCCGACTTCTAGTGATCCTGATTCACCTAGAGTAAGACATCGCATTACCGAAAATCTTCCTTCTGATCTCATATGTATTGAAGAACTTGTTGGTCCAGATGAAGACATAGTTCTTCCCAAAACCCAAGAAACTTTAAATCTTAGAGAGCGTGAATCAATATTCTACAGTCCTTTTAGAACTGACGCTTGTTATTTATCATTGACAGATTTTTTACAAAACGCAAGTCTTACTTATTCACCACTTCGATTTCATTTTTACCCTACACCGAGAGGTTATCGACCTTCATTAGCTATGTTGAGTGAGTCATCCATGTTTTTTGAATCTCCAGAAACATTTTTATACGGTGGTTCATCTGTTCCTCCGGGATACCAGTCGCTCTCTGGTACCTTCTAAGGAGCAGCTCCTCAACCAATTGAACAAATGTTATCATCCGGTACAAATGGAAGAAACACTGGCACGTTGAACACAGAAGAGATTTTTATGATGTCTAGAAATATTCCAAATCCTCAACCTCAAGGAAGTCAGTTACCGCCTGGGGAGCAACCTCAAGGAAGTCAGTTACTGCCTGGGGGGCAACCTCAAGGTAGTCAATTACGACCTGGAGGGCAACCTCAGGGTAATTTTTTACCACTTGGAGGTCAACCTGTAGGACAATATTTACAGCCTGGGAAGCAACCTCAAGGACAGTACATACCTCAAGGTCAATATCAACCTCAAGGAAAGTACATACCTCAAGGTCAATATCAACCCCAGAGTCAGTTCATACCTCAGGGTCAATATCAACCCCAGATTTCATACATGCCTCAAAGTCAATATCAACCTCAAGGTCAGTACCCAACTCAAGGTTTTAAACCTCCTTCAGGTCAACCATTATTACAAGAAGCTAGAAATTTTCCAGTTAATTATCAAACTTACGTTCAACCTCGTTATGGTCCTTCATATGCACAACCTTCTATGGGTCAATATCCCGAAATTAATATGGTGTGGGATCCATCTCAAATTCAACAAACTTTGCAACCCAATGTGCAGTTACCTAATCAACCTGGACAGCCCATAGGTTATGGTCCAACCCAGCAACTTTTCTAGCCTACTGTTCAAGTCTCTACAACTGGTTCTATTCAGCAGCCTGGGCCTAGTACACCTAGAACTCTACCTCAAAATTTTGCTGCTACTGCAACTTCTGTTCAACCTACCACACCTATTTCTAGAGTATCTGTAGCTTCTGTTTCTACTACCCCTATATCAGTGAAAATTCCTCAAGTATCTGTACCACAGTTAGGACCTACAATTCAGACTACGGTCCAGATGCCTACAAGACAGTCTGGTACAAGTACGATTCTCACTAGTCAACCACAATTTACTTATCAACCATACCAAGGGCAGTATCAATTTGGACATACTACACACAATCTGACATATCAGTATCATCCGTATCCTAGGTACACTTATCAAATACCTCAACAACCCTAGTTTGGTCTGGTTAATACTGGTTTCACAATTCCCAATGCACATCCAATTCCAGGATATCTTGGATATCCTCCTCCTGGAACTGGTTTGATCACACAAGGTTATCAAGACCCTAGCCATCAGTTACCATTCATAGCAACTTTAGATTTACCTGATCTATCGCGCCTTATGAATGATCCTATTTTTTATCTTTCGTATTGGCCGCCAATGCCTAATAAGTTTCCCAGTGATATTCCAAAGTTTGAGGTAAGTCACGAGAAGATCCATCTAATCATGTTATGACTTATCACCTCTGGTGTGCATCCAATTCACTAATCGATGATTCGATTCGATTACGTCTTTTTCAGAGAACTCTCATTGGTCTAGCTGCCAAATGGTACATTGAGTTACCACGAGGCTCATTTAATAATTTTAATGCACTAGCTACTGCTTTCTTAACCCATTTTCAGTTACCTGTCAAATACGACAATGGTACGAAGTTGTTGACCTCATTAAAACAATCTACGTCTACATACATATCTGATCACATTCATGAATGGAGACGTAGGAGACATTTAGTGAAAGTCTTTATTCCGAATCAAATTTTGGCTAAATGGTTTATCAAATCATTATTTCCCAAAATTACTAAGGATGTTGCCAAAGGAGGCGTTGTTACAGAAGAGCAAGTCATTGCTCAAGCTCAATACCTCTACCTTTTATATACACAATCAGGAACTCTGTATACAAAATCCCTGATTTAACAAGACCTGGTCAGTTAACTATAGCTCCTTCAAGATCTCATGCCGCTGATGGTGTAATTGGTTCTGTTAATACTAGCAAGAGTAAGAAGAAATATTCCAAGACAACTTATCCTATTATAACTTTACCCGATTCACCAAAAGGAGATTCTTCCATTGACACTTCCACCGATATTCATGTTGTAGAATCATCTACATCCAAACCTAAAAACTGGTGGTAAGAAGAAAGGTAAGAATAAAAACAAAAAATCATCTTCAAAAGATAAAAACCATAAAACTGAACCAACTGATGATAAATGAAAACCTCGTTATCCTTGTCTAATCTGTGATGAGGATCATTTTACTAAAGAGTGCCTGCATAGAGCCAAGGCATTGAAATTCGTTAAGGTTTTGCCCACACCTGCTATCTTGAAGGATCCCTTTCCTTCTCAAGATAGTAACATGATTGGATCTTCCTCGAATACACTAGAAGATATCTTGATGGTTGCGACGCGATTGCAAGATTATGGTAGTAAAAATCCTATTGGTGGTAAAGAAGTAGAAAATTATAATTCTGCATCAACTACATCTCCCTCAGTTTCTAATCCGCTACAGATCTGACTTAGTGTTAAACTAGTTAATAGCAAACATAAACATGTAATAGCAAGCCATTAATCATGCTAGGAATAACTATAAGCTAATCAATACATAGAAATCAAACATTCCAGCCATACATAGAGGTATAAGACCCTCTAACTTCGGGAAATGGCTATCAGACTTTGGGAAAACACATGAGACAAACTAACAACTCATAAACTATGCCGGAACGCCTAAACATAGTCTCTAAGTCATTGGGCACTTGGACAAATAAGTTTTCATAGTTTTAGGCAAAGGGCTAGATCGGGACTAGGCCTCCTTGGTTCAACAAAATGATCAACAAATCAGTCAAAGAGAAAGTTTTATGGAAAGAACTATGGGCAGCTGATAGGTAGGTAGGGCAAACCATACATCCTACTCAACATACATGGAACTGATGAATAAAACTTAGCAACAATACCTTAGGTTACTAAAGAGCAGCTAAGAATTCTTTAGCATAACTAAGGGAGAAGAAAACATCAAGCTATGAAGATTCAGGGATTTTGAGGTGCCTCCATGGGTATGTCTCAAAATCAATCTTTACTGATCTATAGCAGCAAGAAAAATGAAATATGAGTGAAAACTAGAAGACAAAACACATTAAGAAGCACTATACCATTCTACCATGTCAAGGCATCCATCAACAAGCCTTCAACATTCCTCAAAAGCATCCAAGAGGCAGTCCAAAAATCATAACTCAAGTGTATTCTTCAAAGCTCATATGACCAATGCATTAATTCTTCTCTCAAGTTCAGCCTCCTGATTTACAATGAGAACCATGGGATAAATAGGCTAGAAGGAGGAAAACCTCATGGAGCAACTAGCTATCCCATTGGCCAAGTCAAAATATCTAAATTTGTCCTTGAGGCTTTGCAAAGCCCAAGGCACAAAATATCCCATAAAATATCTAAAAAACTGCTAAAAACGGAAAATATATTGACTTTACATGATTTCCCAATGATAAAAATAGCTTAACGCACATTTGGGAAAAGCAGATTTTTGGAGTTCAAAAATTACAAAAATACTTCATATTTATGCCTGAAAAAGGTCCCATGACTTGCTGAAGGCAAATGGCAGCCTTCCTGGTGTCGAAACGAGGCTCGTGATAGCTTGTTGGAAAGCTCTCTGTGTCTGCTTTCCGGCGCAAGTGAAATTACCTCAATCTGATCTATGGAAGTACCTCAAAAATGTACCTGTGTGCAAAAACCCAGAAAATAGCAGGCTGCTGATATGGCGGGCAGAATGTGCAAAATGAGGTTGTTTTTCGCCAATTTGAGGAGGCGAATGATCTTCAAATGCCCTGAAAATCGCTGGAGAGCTGCTCATGAAATTATGGCATCTATTGGTATCACCCTCCTCCCTTGACGACTCATCAAACTGAAATGGCGTATTTATGAGTTTTTGGCCAAAAACCCAAAAAATGCCAAAAAACAAAAAGTTTTCGAAACAGGCCCAAAATTGGCATGGATGACCCTCAAGGGTCCATAGAGACATGTTCAGAAGCTGAAGCTAGAATATCGAGGGCTGATATGCTTTTTTCCTCTTTCCGTGCTAGGCGCCTCTCCTTCAATTTCTTCAATTTTTCTTGTGCCACCTTCAATTTGCGCCTGGCGAATTGGTTTAGCTTCTGAAAGTGAAGAGTTCTCTTTCTCTGTAGCTCAAGATCCCTGTTTGCCTTCTCAAGCTTTGTCTCCAAATGCTGGTTAGCCCTCTCAAGCCAAGCTTCCTTGTTTTCCTCAATTTCCCGCTCAAAGAGGGTAGTGAGGGGAAAAGCTTCGAATTGAGCTTGTTCTTCAGCCTTCTGTTTCTCCAAGGCTCTCCTAAGCCCGATGGTTCTAGGCCTCTTTCGCCTAGGCTGGTCCTCCTCTTCTTCATCATCAAATTCTCCAATAAGCTCTTCAATTCTTACTTGCGCCTTTTCTGCCTCCTTTTTGTACTTGATGGCCCTTGCCTCATGAATGGCTGCATGAAACTTCATTTGTTTGTTCTCAACCTCCAAGAAATGATTGAAATTCCTTGCCCTTTGAAGATCTTCTTGTAACACCTCAATTTTCCCTTCCTTGTGAATGAGGAGGTTTTCAAGGATGTGTGCCTCATTGTCGCTGTCATCGCTTGGGATAGGGATGACAGCTGATTTACCTCCATGCTTGGCGCTTTCTCCAACTGTACTTTTGCCTTTGAAGGCCAATCTAGCGCTCTTTCTCCTTGGCAAGCTTGAAGTTGTCTTTTTAGGCAATTTCCTCTTCTTAGGAACAGTTTTAGTCACCGTCAAGGAGGCAGCCTCAGCTTGCTGTCCTCCCTCAACATCCTGTCCAGCTTGTGGCTCAAAAGATGTTTCAAGTGTTTGCTCAACCTGCTGCTCTTCAACCTCTATCTGCTGCTGTCCCTCTCCCTGAATTTGATGTTGTTCATCAACCTCTAGCTGTTGTCCAATGATATCCAACTGCTGCTGTCCCTCTAAATCTGGCTGCTGCTGCTCATCATCCTCCTTTTCTCCCTGTGGCTCACTGCCCTCTCCTTCTCCTTGTGTACTTGGCTGCCCAATGATCATCTTGAGTTTTTTAGGGGTAGGCCTACTAGATAAAGGCACTGGGCGATGGACATGCTGAGTAGGAGACACATGAACAGGAGGGACAGTGGCGAAATCGTCATGGCTAATGAATGACTCCCATGAAACCCCTTTCTTCTCCAACTAGTGCAAGAAGATGATCTTGATCAAGGAATGGTGAAAGAGAGAAGGGATTTGCTGAGGTGGAGCTTTCTTTTGGACAGTAGCTGCCATTTTCTCTATGCTTTTGGACAAAAAGTATGGAAGGTTTAATTGCCTGTTCCTGGTAAAATGCATCAACAAGCGAACATGATAGGCAAATATTTGGCTAAACCTCCCTTCACAAGTGAAATATCTCATTATGGCCTTCATCAGTGGAGCATAACTGTCAAGAAGATAGGAGAAAGGAAAAATAGAAGTGATGGTCTCCCTATGTTCCGGCTTGATGAAAGGTTTATAATCCTCCAAATCAAGATGCGCTTGTTTAAACCACTTCTCACCATGATACGGGATCTTGGTAGCTTTGGATACATACCTTGGAGAGATTTTGAAGTCAAGACCTGCTAACTGGAAGTGTTTGTCTTTGAATCTCAAAGCGCACAAATGTGTAAGTGGAGAGAAACTCTTGACTTCCTCTATTCTCTGACAGAAATCAAGACAGCCAACTTCATGGAAATTGAAAAGTACTGAGGGATGAGCATTGATTTCTTCTATGGAGATAGGCTCATATCTCTTATGTTGTCCGCCTTTGTGATCTCGTTTTGGAGGCATTCTGACTTGAAACAGGCTTGGAAGAGGCACACTGCCTTCAATGTATGAAGAATGCTCTCCTGGATTGAGACAAGCCACCAAACTGCTTGGACAGTTATGGACCCTGTGATTTTGAATAAAATGCAACAAGGCTTCCTTGAATAAACCCCCTTTACACTTATTAACAATAGTTCTTCAAATCTGGACACACTTCAGCTATGTATCTTTCTTAACAATGACACTATGTGTAAGAACTGCTTTGTAGATTCCTTGTGCACAGTCTTGAACAAATCCCCTCTTGTGACTTTGTTAGAGGCCTGCTTATACTTGCATTTGGGTCTTCAACACCAAACTTCAAAAATAATAACCCTGCTTTTTAGGTTATTTACCTTGAAAAATATCTCTGTTAGCAGATTTCTGTGAAGACCACACAGTGGAAAGAAGGAGACCTTTTGGTTAGGTGAAGTGTTAAGGAAAACACCTTTCACTTGTAACTCTTGAGAAATCAATTGCCACCTTTATACATCTGGCCTCAATGTAAACTTGATCATCAAATTAATGCCCAATCATCAACAACCCATCCTTCTAGAAAATAGCCCTGTTTCACCTTCAGAAAACTCTGTTTAACAATCTTCAGAATGATACAATGTAGTGTAATGAAAAAAGGCAGACTTAGTTTAGGTGTGAAATCAGTGCAACAGTGGTTTTTAGGAAATAAACTCTCTGCTTTGTGAGTTTAAAAGGTTCACCAACACCTCTATACCCCTGTTTTAATATCAAATGCAAAACACCAAGCACTCTGCCCTTTAGACAGTGGCCATTTTCACTTGTGAAGTTTTGAGAAAATCAACACCACTTTGGTACTTCTGCCCTTAATGTCAAAATCTAGCCATCAACAATCTCTGTCCTTTACTATGATGTCATCTTTGGAAGCTTTCTTTCAATAAGTCTTCAACCTGTACCTCTGCTTTAATATCAAATTTCAAACACTAACAAACTGTTCTTCAGAAAAAGGCTCCTTTCTTTGTGAAGTGTTAAGAGAACAAGAAAAACTGCTTTTGTACCTCTGCCTTCCAAGTTCAGATTCGACTACTAATAAACCTTTCTTTCTAGAAAAATGGCCCTATCCACCCTTAGGAATTCTCTGTCAATAAATTTACAGCAGTGAAATCTAGTGAAATAGGAGGGGCAGTTTGTTACAAGGAGTGTTTGTAAGATAGGCAACAGTCATTCTGCTCTTGAAAACTCTGCTGTTAATAGATATAATGATTTTGAAAATGATACAACGGGTTCTCAGTCACAAAACCTCATATTTCAATCACTTCATCTCACTGTGTAGGAAACTGCCTTTGTTTTTTTGTGTTTAGCAAAATAGCAAGGCACGGGTTTTTCAAACAGTTTTATCATTTATCAAAACCTTGCACACGATGGGAGCTCATAAAAATACCTCGACCTTGATGGATTGCCCGTTTGAAAGGTGCAAGAAACCCTGGACAGCTTAAAAAAAGGGGCGCGGCAACCTCTGGATAAAACCCGTCGCGCCGGAGAAAAGGTCGTCGGGTGGGCTTGTCGTGCAGTCGGGCGGGCACCTACAGGCACGTCGCGCCCGCCTACAGGCACGTCGTGCCGACGTTAAAACTCTTCGCAAAACGACGCCCAGGCACGTCGCGCCACTTTCCAGGCCCGTCGCGCCGCCCTAAAACAGTGCAGAAAACCTCAATTTGCTTGAAAACACGTTGTGATGCTTGGGAGCTGCGGCAATTTGTTTTTTGGATTTCACAAGTGGCTTACTATTCCTCTATTTCATTCTTTGACACTCCTTCAACGGCTATATTCAAAAGATAAAGACCCTATGGCTATTTTGAACATAGTGAAGCTTTTCGTTCAAATAGTGGCAATTCACTACATGATACAAAAAGTGTTTGCATCAAGTTATTTTTTAAACAATGATAGTTCATCACATTTGCCTTGCCTATTCGTGGAGTTACATGCCTGTTCTCATAAGAGAGATATTTCAAACCTCGACTTTGTCCCTCTTTTTGGCATTTAGGTGACAATGTCAACGAAAGAAAAGGTCATTCAAAAACTGTCAAAGGTATTTTGAAAGCTGCCTTATTACTTATAGGAGACCACCCGTGCCTTTGCAATCAGTTTAACAATCTTGGTCCTTAGGTGATTTACAGGTTTCCTTCTGGTCTGTAAGTGTCTTCTACTAGCTGTTTCTTTTTATAACATGATTCTCTGCTTCACAACTCACTGTGCCACATCCCTATCACTGCTTTTGCTATACTGTATCTTTGTGCTGAAACTGTCTTGTAGGATGATGACCATTGTGTCTGTTTTAGGGAATATAAACAGTGATAGTTCATCAAAAACAAATTCCTTTCTGCCTAATCATAGGATCATATACCCATTCGCCTCCTCATTTGAAAAGAAAAACTTGTAAAATACGAAACCAGGGTTTTTGGGCACACAGTCTTTATTCTGTTCTGATCAGTATATTAGACCCCTTTTTGTTAATAGCACCATTTCATGACTGGACTATGTTCACTTGCAAACATCATTGTGTGTCAGCAGAAACCCTAGCCAGATTAATACTGTCTCCTTGCATTGTCCTAAGGGTGAATTAGACATTTGGCTTGTTCATCTCATGATTGATTATTTTGACAAATAGCCTTTGTGACTATGAAGGTCAGTGTTTTCCTGAAAAAACCAAGACCTTTCTCCTGCTTGTGTAATGACATTGGTTACCCTCTGTTCTATTTGATTTTGAACAAAACATGCCTCTTATGATTTGGATGTTTATTGGTGACAGGTCCTTCTAGAGTTCAAAAATCCATATGGTTTGCAAGTTTGAAATGAGCTCTTTTATCAGGCCAACTTCCATTTCCTTTGAGCTTATCATACTTTCACTATATTCCTGTTATGGTCAGCAATTACATTTATGAAACCCGAAGATATTGTTTCATTGTTTCAGCAAAGGCAAACCTGGACTTCTGCAACCTTCTGAGTCAACACTGGCCTGCGCCCTCTGCTTATGTATGAAGGAGGCGCCTTAACCCTCTGCTTGTAAATGAAGGAGGTCCTGGGCCTTGACAATTTACCATTTTGCTGAGACAGTGGCGACCCTTTCTTACTGTGATTTTCATGCTGGAAAGAGCTGTAAGGTCCTGACGAGTGACCTTTGTTTTGCAGCTTCATCTCAGGCTCATAATACACTTAGAAGCAGCTGTTCCTCTAACTGTAAACTCAAACATTTACTCCATGATATGAAATATATTTCCCGTCTTTGTAGAACCATAGAACACAGTGAAAAACCTACTAGTCAGCTTGAGAATGGGCTTCATGCAGTGCTGAGACCTAGGGAATATGAGTGGCGTGACTTAAGGTTGTTTGTCAACTTCATTTGCAAATTAAGGGATCAGTCATGGTAGGTCTGCTGCAGATGAGGGCTTTTTTGGCTTTTTGATGATTGCCAAAGGTGAAATGTCCTAAACGCCACTTCCTAACATAGGGGAGACCTTTGAAACAGATGTGGATTTGCCTTTTAAAGCTGATGGGCAGACTAATAAGGCCGAGGTTAGATAGGATTGTTGACAAGGAGGTTGTGGTTTTTCCAGGGGTGGACTGAATAGGTAAAAAGGCGAAAAAAGTTTTGGGAGGGTTTTCTGGATGACATATTGACATAAGGAAATCAGTTTCTAGAAAACTCAGCTGAAGATATAGTCATCACTAACATGCAAAAAATACTGATGGCTAACAATGGCTCCATTTGGGGAGGGCAGCTCCTCGTCAGGAGGTGTCCAGAATTCAGATTTTTGGATTTATGAAGACCAGTGCCTTATCCATTGGCGCAAAATTTACCCTTCTCTTGATGTTATTTCTGAAAAGTGTCAGCATGTTTAACATCAATGATACTTCTACCTATCACACTACCTTTCCTAACATTTTTTCTTCTGTTTGGCGCATTTGAACTAGCAGCCTTTTGACAATGCATATTTTTCTTTTTGCAAAATGAAACTATCTATTTCTACTCTTATATCTGCCGGGAGTTCAGATTAAGCTGATGAACTCCTTCATTGCTCTACCTATGCTAGATCAACTGTCAAGATTAAGCAGTTTGACAGGATTTCATTCTCTAATCTACAACATGAAATTTAAAATGATCAAATCAGGATTAGGCAGTCTGATTTGTCATGCATTTGCGACATAAAAGACAAGCTGCACACAAATGTTATTTTGCAACAAAGGAAACTAGAGAAGTGGGGCTAAGATGTACAATGTGTTTTTCATCCCTCGCTTCTCTCTTTGGTTCTGTTTTAGGCATGTGGAACCAGAATCTCTCCCTAATCTAAGCTCTGTGATAAGTCAATCTTACACAATGTTGACTATCTTTGCACTCACTAACTTATCAGCAAATAAATTTAAACATGCTCAGCTATGATTAGGCTAGATAGTTGAACAAGACTTTGAAGCACTAGTAGCGGCATTTAGACTTGCTCGCTTTCTGAAAGACTATTTTTTGGAACATGGGGGCCTTTGTTCTATCTTCACTTGCCCTCTTTTTCTGCTTTTTACTGTTTTTTGACTTTCCTATCTTTTACTGTTTTTTGATTTTTCTATTTTTTCAATATTTCAAACAATGGTATGTACAATGACTGAAAGTGTCTCAAACTCAAAAATCTTGGAAATGACGGAATTTCAACATCTTATCCTCGTAAGGATTTCCTCTCACCCTAGGCCCACTTAACTCTTGAAAAGAAAAATTTGGGAAATTTTCTCTCTCTAACATGACATAGGGATTCATGCAAGAATCTCTAAACAACCCGGTATCCTCCCTCTGTACCTCTCTGAATATCTGATTTCCACTCCTTTCCTTGTTGTATGCTTTCTTCAGGTAATGTATGTACTCTTGATAATTCTTGAAATAGATAGTGACATCATCAAGGTATGTAACAACACAGAAATTTAACACTGGGAACATGGTTTTCATGAACAGATTTCTGATATTGGGTGGTTTAGCAATTTTGACCTTGAAATCAGATTTACCCTTCGCAAACTGGAAAAAATCTTTAAGTTGTCTACTTTGTAAAGGAATTTGATGATTATGATCTGAAAGATGATCTTGCAAGAATACATCATTAGAAACATTTTCAAATGGTGAATCACGATCTTGAGTAGAAAAAACATGATTTTTGTTATATGGAAATGCAGTATTATTTCTAAAATCAAAGCAGATTCTCTGGCCATTATTTTTCTCCTTGATCATTTCAGTTTGTTTCAGTTTGCTGTGTTTGTTTCTGTTAAAGTTGTTTTCTGGGGAAAAGGTAGTGATACAATGTTTTCCCTTGTTTTTCCCGTAGAAACTAGTATTTTGCATGAGATTCCTGATTTTAGCCTTTCTAAGTTCTTCATGAAAAGACAAAATATGAGCCAATTTCAGTAGTTCAGGTATGCCGGGATTATAACTATCACCCTTGCTCATAACAAGTTTATTTGGAATTTTCTCAAGATTTTGAGCTACTGAGGTTATAGTCAAAGTTTTATTTGCAGTAGGAGGGTCACATGATGGTAAATCTTTGAGGTATGGTAGAAACATTAAACTCCCTTTCTCCCGGGTTCCAAATAGGTTTATGATGTGAAGGTCTTCTAAAGCTTTTACCCTGAAGAAATTTCCACAAGTTACTGCTGGCATTTGATTAAAGCTAGAGCAATTTGCTTGATAGTACATGAGAGTTTGTGCTTCTTGTTCTAACCCTACTTGGGAGAGAAGGAACTTACTTTCTTCAAGGCACAGTTGTTCATGATCATGATAGTTTTGAGTGTCCAGCTCATCATAAGGTATCAAGGACAACAGATGTGGTGGATCTAAGTCTATATCAGCTTCTTCTGACTCTTCCTCCAAGTTTACATCAATATGCATAATGAAAGAGTTTAAGTCGGAGCGCAAAGAACACAATGGAATGTTATCGGGCCTATCTTGACTGCTAATCATGTATTTCATGTGTGATTCGCGGTAGAGTATCCTGGTCTGACCAAACACAGGAATGGTGGCATATGACATGTCTAGTTGGATATTCCCTTGTAGTTTGGCTCCCCAAGATCTGGAGAGAAGCATCCCGTACTTGGGAGGAATATCTGCCACTACTATATCCATGATTAGATGTTTCGCGGGTATTTGGGCCAGACTAAAACAAAGGTCCTTGATCAAACCTAGGCATTGGACTCTGCTTGAATCAAATGAATATAAGTCTTTGTATGGTCTTGTGATTTCCAAGCCTAATATTTCCATTACTACCTTCGGCATAAGATTATGCGAGGCGCCGGAGTCCAGCATGGCATTGTGGAGGATTTGGTCGTGGATGTTTAAGCTAATGTAAAATGGAAGAGTAGCTCCCTCTTGGAATTTTCCCTCTATCTTTGGACCAAACAATACTTCAGGAATGTCATCAGTGAGATTAACAGTGTTTGCATCATTCCCTAGATTTAGGACCTTTAGTACTTGGGATTTATAAGATTTTTGGGCAATGAGTTCAGTAAGAGGCATGGTGATTTTGATCTTAGCGATTTCGCCTTCAAAGCTAAAAGGCATTTGAAGTTTAGATATGTTTGTTTCAGCTTTTTCAGTTAAGACCTTGTCTATGTTTTGAGCCTGTTGACCTTGTTTAGGGGTTTTGCTTGCCATAGTTGTTTTGGTGACCTTGGTAGAAGTATCGGGAGTATATGAGAGAGGACTAGTTTGGGTAACTTTAGCTTGGCTTTGATCAGCCTTTTCAACCTTGATTTGGTCACTGCTTGATGCCTTTTTGAGGATGGTATTTGGAGCTTTAGCAGTATCAGAATTACCTCTCTTGACATTATCTTGGTTTCTCTTGCTCCTAAGGTCATATTGCCTGTGGGCTTCTTCAATAGCATTTTGAAACTCTATGGCAGGTTCATCAAGATCCTCATAATTGGTCTCATCTTGATCAGGCGAAAAGAAGGCTTGTTCTTCTACGGTGAGGTACACCTCACCTTCATTGTCAGACCCTATGAGGTTTAAATGATGTTCATCAAGAGGTTCTGAGTCCCTATCATCTTCTTCTACATAGTTTTCATTGAATGGTGGCATGATCTGTTGGTCATTATCCCTTGGTCTGTTTTGGGGCTGTTCCCTCCTAAAGTTTTGGTTTCGGTTTCTGATTGGAGGGTTTGGCTGGTTGTCCCTAACAGGAGCTTTTTCATTGATCTTTTCCCACATTTTAGCCATGGATTTGACTAATTCATCTATTCTGGGATCTAGGGAAGGTGATGAAGTAGAAACCTCATCTCTATATGTGACCTTTCTTTCTGATCTAGTTCTAGCTCTTTTTTCAGCTAAGTTGGCATCTGCTTTTATAGCTATTTGTTGCATTTCCTCCAAGGTAGGGGGATCTTTGTCTCTCAGATGATATGTCATGTCCGGATCAAAACCCTCAGGAAATTTTTCCAAAGCTAAACCAAGTGGAGGTTTGAAATGAGGTGGGAGGGAGTTATATACACTGTTGAACCTAGTACAGTAAGCTTGGACACTTTCCCCATTTTCCTGTTTTAGATTGTTATATTCTGACAGGATTTGAATGGGGTTTCTTCGGATTTCCCACCTATTTCTGAAGATTTGATGTAGTTCTGGGATATCATGGATACTGTTTGGAGCTAAGCTTTTGAACCATGCTTTGGGTTCACCACCAAGACTTTGGGCAAATATTCTCATTCGGACAGTCTCGTCTTGTACCTCTAATTATTCATAAGCATCAGTCATTCTACTTATATGCTGTTGAGGTGTGGTGGTATCTTCTCCAGTAAA